>JAQHUG010000148.1:76644-128637 GCA_028555095.1 Dicrostonyx torquatus
AGAAGAAGAAGAAGAAGAAGAAGAAGAAGAAGAAGAAGAAGAAGAAGAAGAAGAAGAAGAAGAAGAAGAAGAAGAAGAAAGTGGACATTCTGCATCATGCCATTATTGCAACATTCCAGTGGGAAACTTAGCATGAGGGATCTCCAGTGGAGGTACCTGGCATGAGGTTATCTGGAGGGGATCAAGAGACTCCCATACCATTGATCAGGAGGCTGTGGCTAAGATTGGCTGAAGCACACATGACAAAAAGACCCAGGAACTGGAGAAAATGATGGCTCTGCTTGCAGTCAATATCATAATTACTGCGGTGTTGAGAGAAAAGTGAGCATGGACCTATTTCTGAGGAGCTCACCACGTTAGAAGAGATTCCCAAGATTACTATCTGCACAAACAGGAACGTGACCACAAGCCTCTCACCGAGTCCTTGTCAAATTTTCTTTCCATGTTACAAAGATAGACTACTCTGGCAGAAGCAATTTAAAGGGGAAGGGGTCTGTTTCAGCTCACAGTGCAAAGCGCAGTCCAGGCAGCAGGAACTCGAAGCTGCTGGTCAGATCACATCCACAATTGGGAAAAATTCATTCCCTTTCTCCAGGTATACCATCCAGGATCCCAGTCAGGGACTGAGACCACCCACAGTGAACAGTTCCTCCCATCTTAATGTAAGCAATATAATCCGGCCCAGAGGCCCATCTCCCACATGATTTCAGATCCTGTCAAGTTGACAACTAACGCTAATCCTCACAGACCTTAGATAAATGAGGCTCCCCAACAACCTTTTCCTGCACTGTCTGTCAGGTTTTAGTAAGGTCCAAGTAATAGAAATGCCTGCTCAACTTGGCATGAAGAATCTCTATGATTTAATAAAGGAACAATATTGTACAGGCTTTTTGTGGGTTTCTCTGGCCATCTTTTCTCACTTTTCCTTACATGTTGACTTCTTCTTCAGGTAATCTGCCCCCATGATGGAAGATAGATGTCCTCAAGATCCAAGATGGCTGCCATCAAGATACAAGATGGCCACCTTTAGAATACAAAATGGCCACCTTAGGGATCTAAGATGGTCCTTAGGAAATAATATGGCCATTTTCATGAAATAGGACAGCAATCTCCATCATTTATCTTATAAGGTAATTGCCAATGATAATCAAAAGTAGAGTTTCTTCATCTCTATTTAAAAGGAAAGGGACTCACTTTTCCCAACACCAACATGCTCCAAACACAACTGTCGATCAGAAGCCTGAATGAGTCCCCCAACTGACTGAGTAGTTACTGACATGACCTGTCTAAAAGCTTCTGCCAGCATGCTGGGAAGAACTGAGAGGGCTGCTCATGTGGTCAGCAATAGCTTCAGAAATCATTGTAAACTTTACAGAATAATTCCACATTCATGAACTTGCTGATCCTCCCAGCAGCCCTTTGATATAAAGACTATCATTATTTCTATTTTACATAACTGGGAATCAGAGATTTGATTAGTTTTACGAAGGTCCCAAAGGTAATTAAGTTGGAGAATACAAGACCGTCTGCTTCTAGATTTCTACCCACCTTTCACAGAAGAACAAGAGGATCATTTTAAGCATCTCCTTGATGTAATAGCTCTGAGGCCCCACAGGCCTCCAAGGCCTGGGCACCTCAGCAGCTGGGCTTTGAATTCCACCCCTGGGTTTTGATGAAGCCTCTAGCATCCAGCTCTGTTATCTGGTATGGCAGAGCCGGGGTAAGTCCACTGCTGAAGGACTTGGAGCTCCTCCTCAGCTGGCTTGGCCTGAGAACTGCCAAGCTACCTGTCTAAAAGCTTCTGCCAGCATGCTGGGAAAAACTGAGAGGGCTGCTCATGTGGTCAGCAATAGCTTCTTGGCCTGAGAACTGCTACCATCCTCTCAAGTTCCTAGACCTGAGATGACTCCTCCTCTAACTCTCCAATCAGCCATGAAATCCCATAACAGGTCTCTAGACACTGTCCCTGAGTCCATTCTTTCCTTCACTCTTGTGACACTGAGGAAACAGAAATGACAACACTAGAAAAAAATAACAACATAATGATCACAGCTAGGAACGCTTATCACCTACCCAATACCAGATCTCTGTGATTTCCCACCTTTATTCATGCTACCTTCAAAGCATGCTAGAAGTAGTTACCACTGTTAGTTCTGTCTCAGGAGAAACTGAGGCAGACTACAACTAAGAACTCTCCCCATGGTACAACAGAGGCAAGTGAGAAAGCCAGGCCTTTAGCCCAGTTACACCTCAGCCTCCTTGCACAGCCACTGCTCACTTAGTTTCAAGAGCTTCCTCCAGCCAGGGGACCCAGGCTGCTCTTCTCAAGCAAGCTGGTCTGTCCACCATCCAGACTCCTCAGAACTTTCATATGTTGGCATTGCCAAAGTTCACTGGTGCCATCATGCAGCATGTAAGATGCCAGGCCCTGCATTTCACAAACACTACACCATACATATTCCCCACATTGCCCAGGGTCTTCAAATCTGTCTTCTCTTACAGCGTACAGCAGCCTAACTACAAAGCCCTGACATTCAATTAGCCATTCCTATGTCATTAGACATCGGAGCAGCTAATTCCTTGCCATAACAAATGATGCTCTCAGGAGCATTTCCATGTATACGGCTTTCCCTTTGGCAGTCAAATTAAAATTACCTGCAAGCACAGAGATAAGGACAGAGGCCTAAGTAAATGCATTGTGCCTTCTCTGGGCTGGCAGACTACCTGTCATTAGAGGTGAGGAAGGACGGTCTCAAGTCCTCTGATGAGCCAGCCCCTTCCTCTACATTTGCTTCCTGCTGTCCCAAAATATGACCCATGCAGGCACCTAGATGCACAGCCCTGAAGCCTATTCCCCAGTCTGACTCCCACTGCAGCACCCACTCCTCTCCCTTTGACCTCTCTTAACTCCCCCCAGTGGAAGACCATCAGAGGTCCAGCACAAGATAGCCAGCAGACTTCTCATTCCAAGTCAGGCGGCCTGGGGTAGGACACACTGTTCCCATCTTTGTCAGAACAATGTTTATGGATGCCTTCTCTTTTTTATTGTTATTAACTAAATTTCATTTTATGATATGGGTGTTTTTCCTGTGTGTACGTCTGTACACTATGCATATGCTTGGTCCACTTAGAGGTCAGAAGAGGGTATCTGATTCTCCCACTTCCCCCCGCCTGTCGCTTGAAACAGGAGTCACACATAGTAGTGAGTTACTACTTTGTGGGTTGGTCCTCTGGAACAGCACCGATGCTATTAACCACTAAGCCATCTCCCCAGCCCTGGCTGCCTCTTCTGAGATGAGGATGGGGCTTAGTGCACAGCCATCTATTAAATGAGCAAATGAAAGATCCCTCAGATATGCAGACAGGCAAAGGACCTGATGCTTGGAGAGGTTGGATAACTTTCACAGACCCCAAAGCCGTTCAGTCAGGGACAGCTCTCAGGCCAAGTCTTTGTGGTTGCAGGATTCAAACCCTGATCATCCCTTTTCCCCATCTTCTCTCTTGCCAATCATCTTTTCAGATGTGGCATACTGTATTCTTAACACCGTAGCTGATTTTCACACCGATATTTATCAAAATGTGTCTGTCTTTCAATGGCCATGTAGAATCGACTCTCCAGGGTGCATCTCACACTCAGTGGGGAAATGGTTACCCAAGTTGACAACCAGAAAAACCATCACAGTTAAGCTCTGAAAGTCTACGCCCAAAGATTTCTTCGTGCTATTTGCTGCCCATGGCATATGTATGTGCTTTTGGACACATGAACACTTCGGTGGAAAATGGCAAAAAGAGAGAGAAGAGAAAGTTCTGTCATAAAGCACATGCCACAGACACAGAAGAGCTAACTCGGTCACCCAAGGACGTACTCCTAGCCTCAGACTTGACACAGGCTTCTAAGGCTCCATTGGGATCCTAGGTGGAAGAGGAAATCACCTTCAGGGGCTGTGTGGAGACCTGTTTCATTTGGGGAAAGATGAACTTAGATTAGGTCATCTAAGGTGCTCCTAAGATGACCTTAGACTAGGATGATCTCCCAGACCAAGAGAAGACAGTCTTACAGCATCTGAAGCACGCTCTGGGAATATGTTCACCCATTCTACTCCAGAGGATTACTTTAAAACAGAAAACATAGAGAGCCATCTCAGGTCCCATCCCACCTAGCTATGGCCTCTCTTAGGCCACAAGAGTCTTCAAATCAGCCGGGCAGTGGTGGTGCATGCTTTTAATCCCAGCACTCAGGAAGCAGAGTCAGGTGCCAGTCTGGTCTACAAGAGCTAGTTCCAGGACAGGCTCCAAAGCAACAGAGAAAGCTCTCGAAAAAACAAAACAAAACAAAACAAAAGTCTTCAAATCAGGCTTAGGGAGGAGAATGCCAAGGCTAGGTTTCTCTGTCTGTCTGTCTGTCTGTCTCTATGTGTCTTTCTTTGTGTCTGTCTCTCCCTATCTGTCTGTCTCTCTCTGTGTTCATCTCTCTGTTTCTGTGTGTGTGTGTGTGTATACATGTGCACATTTATATGCACATGTGTGTACATGCCTATGGAAACCAAAGACCAGCTTCAGGTGTTGTTCCTCAGGTTCTATATCTCCCCTGCTTTTAGGATGGGGTCTCTCTGTGGCCTGGATCTTATCAAGTAGACTAGATTAGCTGGCTTGGGAGCCCCAGGGATTCTCCTATCTCTGCCTCCCCTGAGATGGAGTTATACTGTGTTCCGCTGTTTTACTTAGGTTCTGGGGCTCACACTCAGATCTCCATGCTCATAAGGCATGCCATTCAGCCACTGAGCCTCTCCAGCCCCATAGCCTGTTCCTTATTCACTCCATCCTCAGAGTCAAGTGACCTTGACGGTACAGGAATAGCTGGTTCAGTGCAGCCAATTGAAGTGGCTAGTGGACTTGAACCATTCCTGAAATCCACCCTGTGATATCCCATGCAAAGTATAGAATCCTTGACCATCCTTTACTGATCCTCATAGCACACACTTTCCATAAAATAAACTGGCAGAGTCACTTTCTGGTGACCATGAGTAGCGGTCAGTAGTCTGTGGCTCTCAACTGAGGACACCTGTCCTTGCGATGGCTCTTTTCACCAACGGGAAATATTTGCATTCAGGAATTGGGGCCAGAATTCCCTGCTTGCTTCTGCTGGTTGCTCACTGGAGCCTCAGACTTGGCCTTGTCATTCAGAAAAGAGAAAAAACAGATGCTTCACTGTGGTGCAGCCTGGTCCCCTCGGAATCATCCCCAATATCAGATGTGGCCTTTTATTTGGGACTTGGACAAAAAAAGAAGAGGGACAGCCTGCTTGCCTCTTCTCTGGGTCTCTTGACAGTCCTTGGTTCTACACTGGAATCATGTATATCCAGCCTTGGGTGTCAGTTTGAAAGCATCAGTTCTGAAACAAACATGGCAAAGCTTAGGAGAAGATGGGCCACACCAGGCCACACAAGGAGCCATGTTCTACTGCAGGCAGGGCCTTGTTCTCTTTCTCGCTTCTCTCTGTATGTGGAGGGGGTGGAGTGGGGTCCTACAAAACCACTGGAGTCAGGAAGATAACTGACTCATGATCCAAGAATTCTGTTTTTAGAAGACATGAAGAGAAAAAGAAATGAGACTCTAGCATCTTTCTGAGGGCCAATGGCAGGCAGGGGACCCACAGAATGTTCCTCCTTCCAGGGCTGCGTATGTGCCTGTCTCCTGAAGTTACTACTGCTCATTCTGCCTGAAGACACTGGGTAAGAATAAAGCATAATGTACTCCGTGTATGTGTCTATAATGTGGACTCCCGAGAGGAAGGGTGATGTGGGAGTGTTCTTCTGTATTTTGTATTACTCTTATTGGTTGAATAAAGAGCTGCCTGGCTTATAAGATAGGTCAGTCCTTAGGTGGGCGGAGTAGACAGAACAGAAGTTCTGGGAGGAGAAGAAAGGAAGTGAGTCAGATGCCATGAGGCTCCCGTCGGAGATGGAGGTACCTTAGGACCGTCCAGTAAGTCACCCACCTCATGGTGACTTACAGACTTTTATAATGGGTTAGTTTATGAGGTGAGGGCTAGCTGGGAAGAGGCTAGAGATAATGGGCAAGGCAGTATTTGAATTAATACAGTTCTGTGGTTATTTTGGGCAAGCAACCAACGGTTGAGCAGGCCGGCAGCTGGGGGCTTGGGAGCCAGGCGCTGGGAACCTACAACACACACCTGCCCTCCACATACCTCTCACCTCATTACAACAGAAGGGCTGTGAACAAGAAATGAATCTTGGGGTGAATCCAAAAGATCAATAGTACTTATTTCTTAAAGATGATGTCAGTAAAATGGTGTGGTGGTTGGAATAATAATGGCCCTCATAGGCTTATTATATTTAAATGCTTAGTTACCAGGGAGTGGCACTATTTGAAATGGATTAGGAAGTAAGGCCTTGATGGAAGAAAGTGTGTCACTGGGGGTAGGCTTTGAGGTTTCAAAAGCCCATGTCAAGCCCAGAGCCTGCCTCTCTTTCTCTTTCCCTGTGTGTGTGTGTGTGTGTGTGTGTGTGTATGTATGTATGTGTGTGTTAGGATATAGCTCTCAACTAAGTCTCCAGAACCATGCCTTTTTGCATGCCTAATGCTCCTACCATGATGATAAGGAACTAAATCTCTGAGATTGTAAATAAGCTCCAATTAAATGCTTTCTTTCATAAAAATTGCCCTGGTCTTGGTATCTCTTCACAGCAATAGGACATTGGCTAAGGCAAGTGGCAAGCCCATTTTCCTGCATATCAATATCCTGAAGGGGTGTGGTCTTGACCATTTCGGCTTGTGACCACGCCCTGCCATTAGCTAATTATGCCACCCCTCAATTAATTAATGGGGATGGACCACTAGGTCCCAAGAGAGGTATAAAATGGTAGGCCCACGTGGAAAAGGCTCTCTCTGCGCGGATCACCGACCTGCCTGCTTCCTTGGAGGAGCTCTCTCTGGTATAGTAATCTGTGTGTATTTTGGCCTTTTATTAAACTTGTGTGTCCTAAATAGAATTGTCACAATATCCCATTTCATGCCCCAAGCCAACTGCCCCCTCTATGTGCAAGATCAGCACGTGTTCAATTGCAAACAGCCTGTACTTTGTGATAGAAGAAGGGGCCCACAGGACCAGCCTCTGCAAAGCTATCATCAAGAGATAGGTCAGACCTCAGAACACTCTACCAGTGAGATTCCATTTTAAGAAAGTGTTACACATGTAGAGTGGTGTAAATGCACACAGAGTTAGCTTCTAAGTTGGACAGAAAAGTCTCCAAGAGGAATAGTCATGACTTTTCCTTATGAGTAAGGAGGCTGGGACCAAGGAGAAGAGCTGGTCCATTCATGTTCATACTTCTTTCCATATGAATGGAAGAGTCTGTGATAATCTCAGACAGTTTTCTTAAACTGACACACAAGGTGATGTCCTTGCTGAGTCATTCAGTGATTTTTAAATGCAATAAGTGCACGTTTACACACAAAAGCAGAATGTACAAGAACATGGACACAGTCACCTAAAACCCATTCAGAGTATATTGATCAAAGACAACTGCTCTTCCACCTCCCCCAAGAGGCCTATGCGACATTTTAAAATGTATCACACCCAGCTCCTGCTATGACCCTCCGGCCACTAGAGTCTTCCAAAGGTGCTACAGAAGGAGTTCAGGGGGGCACTTTAGCCGTTCCTAGATGAGGTGACGTTGCTTGATTCATCAGGCCTGGTTAGACTGTGGTGATGACTTACTAACCAGGTCTGTTGACTTGTCTCAGCCTGAAGGACAAAGGGCAACACCAGCTATATTCATAACTTTTCTTGTTGCTATAACCAAATACCTGAGGAGAAGCAGCTTATAGAAGGAAAGGGTTTATTTTGGCTTTCATTTGAGGGCAGAAAGTCCATCACAGCAGTGAAAGATGGTGGCAGGAGCGTCTCACATTTTCAACTATAGTCAGGAAGCCGAGGGGAGCAAGAAATGGGAGTGAGCTATGAAACCATGTGGCCTACCATCAATGAGCCACTTCCTCCAGCAAGGCTCTACCTCCTAAAAGTTGCTCATCTTTCCAAACAGTGCAGCAACCTGGGCACCGGGTGTTCAACACATGCGTCTGGTGGACACTTCCCATCGAGCCACAACATTAGAGCTTGAGCAAGGGAGGGCGAGCCTCCTTGCTGACCTTGAGCAGCATGTCCAGCAAGCTTCACAGCTGGCAGAACACTGATGTGCGCTTCTAGTCCAGTCTTTGTAGAAGCCACATTGCTGCTTAGGTGGGGTACCGATACCTTTTCACACTTGGCGTAGATGAAGCCCCCGTAAGAGACATGAGCTACCTAGGTTTGTGCCACTGGTGCCAACCTGTGTTCTTTGCAGGCTACTACCACATAGTTAAACCACAGTCTGCACAGTCTGGAGTCTTGTACCTATGCCTTTGGGTGGAGGGTTTAAACACTTTCAATCCCTGCGGAAAGTCACTTAGAAAGATCTGCCAATCTAGAAAATTCTCATGCCCTCTGACAAGGCAATTTGTCCAGCAAGAACTTACTCCACAGATGCAGCTAAGCTTAGAAATGATATGTGAATGCCAATATCCACCCCAGCATCATTTGCGTCAAGGGGGCGTTAAAGACGATCACTCTTGGGGTACATTCTATAGACTTGGGCTTCCCCTCAAAGATGGTACAGAAGACGGTAGCCACTAGAGAGGAAGCCGGCATATCTCCTGAAGCAATGGAGAAGACAACACATTCTCTACCCTATTATGTCTTTTTGTCTTCAGCCACTGTTTGCAGATCGCCTGCTTAAATCGTAAGAGGAAGGAAAGCCTTGCTCCAGCTGACTCCCACTCTTCTGCGGCTTCCATGGAGCGAGAGCTACTTTGTGATACGAACAGTGAGAAATCTAGGGGGCGGTGAGCATAACCTGGGCAGACGAATGGGCAGATGGACGGACGGACCGAGGATGGATGGAATTCTGTGTGAGCTGTAGCTGGATCGTGGATTCTAAGGTTGGAGCTGATCCTCGTACAGATCCTGTAACTTGAACCTCTGTCCAGCTCATGGCTTCCTTCTGCAAATCCCAATGCTGACATTAGGTTTGGGCCAGTCTGCCTGCACTAGTCGTGATGCTGTTTTGGAGCCTCGATGAGGAAGGCACATGAGAATGCCATTGGCTGTGCCTAACACATAGTAGGTGTGTCCGGTTCTATTGATACAAATAGTTTGGGATGATAGCTGAGAGACAGGGCCCGCATACCCTTGGGTATCCAGACTTTGCCTCCTATTGTAAGCATTCCCCACAGTGCTGTCTAATGATTTACTATTTTAGAAACTGGAATTCACTTGCCTACACATTTAATCTGCTCCTGTGACCATGCATGCATGTGTATACACACACACACACACACACACACACACACACACACACACGACCAGTTTCTTGCATATGATGTCGGGGTTTTTTTTGTTTTTTTTTTTCAAGCAGCATGGCTCCTGGGCACAAACATTCAATCAAAAGAATAAGCTTTTGTTGGGATGGCACACCTAGTAAAAGTGTTTCTGCCAAGCTTAATGACCTGTACTCAATCCCTGAGACCCGTATGATAAAAAGAGCAAACCAGCTTCTGCAAGTTCTCTCTTTCCACCTTGTCTTTGAAGCGAGGTCTCTCTCACTTCTGCCACTGTGCTACACATATGAGCTTCTGGGAATTCCCCTGTCTCTGTCTCCCATCTTGCTGTAGGAATGCTGGGATGTCAGGTGTGTAGCGAGGCTTTTACACGGTCCAAAGGACTCAAGCTCCAGCCCTTAGGTCAGCACGGCAAATGAATGTTCCTACCAAACCACCTCCCACCTCCATGTTACATAATTTTTTTGATATACAAGTTTTTCAACTACAAATAGATCAACAGTGCCATGTGACAGAGTTTTTATTTGCAGCTGAAGGGGACCATGAATTTGCAAACGCAGTGCCCCCCGCTGTCCACCTTCATTTCTTCTTTTCTCTTCCTCAAAGGCTGCTATGGAGTTTGAAGCTGACCTCGGTTGCAACCCAGAAGGATTTCTTCCACCCACACAGGCCAAGGTGGCCTCTTTTCAGCTCATCCCCAAATCTCAGAGCCCTAATTCATTCTTCTTGCCTGACACAACTTCCACTTGGGCCCCACCCCGTTTCTTTCATCCTTCACGAACACTGTTCCAACAAGGAAGTGCTTTGAAATATAATCTGACCTACCCACCCAGATCAGGCAGTGGGAGCACAAATATAGAACACGTCCTGGGGTTAGATATTTTTATATGCATCAGAAACATTAATTTGCATTCTTTGGAGACCTCGGGACCACCATTCACTGTGTGGGTTTGCGAACGCCACTCCGCGCTTTAGATCAACTATTGTCCCTCTTCATCTGGGTGGGAGGCCTCTTGGCTTTTCACGGGGACAGGATGTTCCCCATTTCCAGACAGATGCAGATCAAAACTCCAACCGCTGGCATGTCAGCTATGCCCTCATTTTAAAGTCCGTATTGCCATCTGGTTGAGACTCGGTGGGCAACATTATTTAACTTCCTGGAAGCTATGAAACTACACAGAATGCAGTAAACACCGGGGGGGGGGGTGTGCCCCACCCCCAAACTCTGCCTCCCTTTAGAACAAAACATCTTTGCTTCTTTCCTGTCTCATAGGAGTTTGGAGACAAGGAATCAAAGGGTTGCAGCTTTCTTGCCTTTCAGTCTCTGTGTATTTTGATTGTTTGATCATAGATGAACCAGAAAGACGTTAAAAATTATATTACAGAAAACAAATAGTGTGCAGTTCAGTATTCTAATGCTACCACCCAAAGAATCCAGGGTCCCGCTTTCCTGGTCACGTTTTTCTCCCAGAGATGTTAGCTGTTCTTTTCCAGAGGTCCAGAACTCTAATTCGACATGGCATTCAAAAGAGCCCCCAGAACAGAGTGGGCATATGGCATAGCGGTAAAGGACTTGCTGAATATGGACAAGACCTTGAATTCAATTCCCAGCACTGCAAGACCAAATACAGATGCAGTCTGCCTCTGCAGATAACTGAAACACCAAAATCCATTGTGTTCAAACCTAGTGAGTAGGTTTGTGAGGCAATGAGCCTCACAGACGCCCAAACAGGCCATGGGCACCTGCGCCTCTGAAAGAGAAAGAGCAGAAAAAGGCAAGTAAAGGAGGCCATGAGCACTCCGGTGCTGATTTAGAAATCCTGGCTGCTGGTTGCACCAGATGCCGGAGCAGCATAAATCCAGAGAGCATCTGGCTGGGAGCAAGCTTCCCGAGGACAGCCGGCAAAAAAGCGCCTGATTTAAGCTCTCTTTGGGATAAATGGTTGGATGTTATAATTCTGTAGCAGAACCATAGATCAACTGGATCTGGAAAAGAAGACCGGAGGAGCCGTAAACACCCATCGATTATTTTATCTGGTGCATTGAATCTGGAGCCTGTATTGCTCCGTGTGCTCAGGGGAGCTCTGCTGAGAGCTGTGGAAACGTCCGGTTATAAGGAATTTATTTTTAAAGCATTAATAAGAAAACAAGTGACTTTAGGGTCTGGTGAGGGCCGGGCCACGCTGGTTTCATCAGTGACACATCTGGGGATCTCAGAGCTACCCAAGCTCCATGCTTTAAGATGTGGCTGTGGCTGTGGCTAGTTAACTAACCACCAATACTCAGCGACTGTAAGCAGCTGCTAATAGTTTCCAAGAGTCTACTGGGAATCTCAGCTCTATTTTAGAGTCTTCACCGTCAGCTGATGGGTCAGCTGTGGACTGACTGGCAAGCCAGGCAGGGTGGCATTCCTGAAAATGGGAACTCTCTAGCATGGAGGGGAAGTGACAGCTGCCTCCCAAGTTACACTCAAGACTGCTTCCCATCATTTCTGCCACATTTCTCTCTCAAGTGAGGGACCAGAAAAGGGCAAATTTCAAAAACAGAGAAGCAGACTCCACCCCTTCTGAAGAGAAAGCACCCAAGTCACATTGCAAAGGCTGTGTACAGGACGCAGCTGAGAGCACCATCCATTGCTTTTAATGGTCTCTCAGGACATCCTCCTGGAGTGAATATTGTTACTTTAGTAACTATTGAAAGACCGAGGAGATGTTTCTGCCTCTAAAGTTTTTGCTGGGAAAGCACCAAGACCTAAATTTGAATCCTCACTAGCCACATAAAAGCAGGCATGCTTCTGTAACCCCAGGGTCAGGGCAGAGACAGGAAGAGCCCAAGGACTCACTGACCAATCAGTGGAGTGGAAAGGGTAGACTTCACATTCTAGTTGAGACTTTGTATCGAAAAAATGAAGTACAGAGCGATAGAGGAGGAAGTCAGATGCCATCTTCTAGCTTCTACCTGCGCACACATGGGTACATGTACCTGTGAGCACATGTTAACACACCACACACACAATATAAAAAAGAGCTGGGGAGCTATAAAGTAATGTATAGGTGGCTTACAAAGAATCTAAGCATTCACGGAATGCCGAAGGCCAGGAAAGCTGTAGTCAAACTCCAGCAGATCTTAAGTCTGGGGCACCTGCTTCCTGCTTCACAGAGGGTCTGCACATGGCGTCCTCATGGTATAGGAAATGGGGATCCCTCTGCTATCTCTTGCTAAAGATACAGCCCTTAAGGACTCCACACTTACAACCCAACACCTTCCAAAAGCCCCACCTCCAGCACCGCCACACTGCAGGCATGGGAAAATCAGACAAACCACAGCCAGCCAGTGTTGAGCTGGTTACATTTGTTTTGCATAAGCATGTTATTAAGCACTGATCACCAATCAACAGTTTCCTACCTGCATTCGCTACGACGACAGTGTCCAAGGAGTATTAATCTCCATGTGGCGTACACTCATTTGTCTATAAATTTGCCCTTAGCTGACATGAGGTAATTCAGAGTCTATATTTATCCTCCATGGTATGAATATTCATAGTTTTACTGTAGAAATTTCAATGCACTTAATTACAGGCTGTGGCCCCAGGCCCTCCCCAGGGGGTTTATATTACACATGGTATGTGCACTGAATAACTTTTTTAAAAATTCAGAAAATTTAAACACAGAAGAAGGTTCTCAGCTAAGGAGTCTTGTATAAGTTTATTGACTAGATATAAACTATAAATAATATTTGAAATATATCTTTAAAAATCTCTAGAAACATCTTAAATGCCAATTCCCACTATCCCTGGTACTTAAAAATATATGGCCATAAATTCTATCCTATCCTCTCTCCAAAGCACTAATGAAATTCATTGGGTCATCAAAATGGAGAAGACATGAAGGCAGAAACAGAATAGCTGGGTGGGGTGGGGGATCAACAAGGGTAGAAGGAGACAAGACAGGGAGGATCCAAATACATTATATGCCTGTTGAAAATGCCTCCATGAAACTGACAGGAATTAATACACAGTAAACTTTAAAATGAAAGAAAAATGGATGAAATTTAGTTTCCCTCTTCTTGAATGTGAACGGGACCCACGGACACTGAAATACAGTAGGAGAACTGGTCCTGTTATCTGCAAGGTTAGGCTATAAGAAGGCTGCAGCTTCCACCATGGGTGATGCTCTCTCCCGCCGTGGATGATGCTCTCTCCCACCCTGGGAGAAGGCTTGCTGCTATGTGATGTCCTGCCCAGTGAGACGATTCAAATGTTGACAAAATGAAGGGAACCTTCGCCATCTATCAGTGAATGGAGGCCCTCAGGCCGACAGTCTGCAAGGACCCGAGGCTCTTCCATGATCATGTAAGTGAGTTTGAAAGTGAATCCTTCGACCTGGAAGCCTTGATTGTACTAATTGATGTGAAAACACCAAGCCCATCATGGGTGTCACCATTGCCCAGGGTTGGATTCTGAACCGTACAAGAGTGTAGAAAGTGAGCCAAGGAGTAGGTGCCCTTCTCCCTCTGCTCATAACTGTGGATGTGACAATCTGATTCAAGTTCCTGCCTTGATTTCCTCTCAGTGACAGATGGTAACTTGGAAACGTTAGCCAAATAAACTTTTTCCCCTATTTTGTTTTATTTTGTGAGTATGTTGCCTATATGGATGTATGTGCATCATGTGACTTCCCTGTGCTCACAGAGACCAGAGAGGATTTCAGGTCCTCTAGAAATGGAGTTCCAGAGGCTTGCAACTCATCGTGTGGGTGCTGGGAACTGAACTTGGGTCTTATGCAAGAGCAGCAGATATGCTAAACCACTGGGGACTCCATCCCCGAGTCATACTTTCTTCAAGTTGCTTTTGGCAGGTATTTTATCACAGAGAACAGGGCATCTTACACACACACACATGTGCGCACACACACACACACACACATGCACACATGCGCGCACGCACACACACACAAGCCTTAAGAAACAATGACTCAGAATGAGATCTCTACTCCTACTCAGTGCCTTCAATAAGGTGATATAGGGAAATAATAGACAAAGTTACTGAGTTTTAATAGTTTTATTTGTGTCTGTGAGAGAGTGTGTATGCGTGCACACATGCGTGCATGTGTGTGTTTACTTTCGGTTTTAAAGAGACTTAAGACAGCTTACCTCATTCTGGGATGGTGAGTGTGAACCCACAAATTCAGAAAGACCTAAGGTCATCGTGTTCTGCCATCCTGCAGCTCTCCCCTAAGAACCCAGCTTGCAGGTGTATCGGGACCTCAGCAGCGATCTTAATACAGATCTCAAACAAGATGCTCAGTGCAGCTTCTTACAGCAGGTGAAATGCAGCTCTGGATACCCAGCAGGAGGCGAGGCCTCAGTTCATTAGAACATAACCATCTCTTAAATATTCCTCACTTAGTAAAACATGAAAGTTTGTAGTGCCATTGTATGTGTGGTTCATAATTTCTATGGAACTCAAATTGTTTTTATATTCATCTAAGTCTTACCATTTTTCAGTGAAAACCAAGGAGAAATACGGAGAGAGTAATTTGAAAATAACATTTAAGATTCTTGTTAAGATTATTCCTTGAGTTTGGTATGGCAGCACACACCTTTAATCCCAGCACTTGGGAGGCAGAGGCAGGCACAGCTCTGAGTTCGAGGCCAGCCTGGTCCAGGAAGTCAAGGCTACACAAAGAAACCCTGTCTCAAAAACAAAACAACAACAGCAACAATAAAGAGTTCACCTTGCTGACCTAGGGGATGCCACCCTGGCCACTAATCATAGTTATGAGAGAAACAAAGACCAGCTGACAATGGGGTTTGCACCCAGGTTCACCTGCCCACTTCCCCCAACTTCAAAGGACAGCTGCATCTGTCAGGGAAGACCGACTGGAATTAGGAACAGCACTGGACCCTTGTGGTCACAGAGAACAGGTTTGTTTCCTATTCAGTTGAGGGACTGTAATCCATGCTCTGGGATGGCTTGAGTATGGTTTGTCTCCAAAATTCAGTAGGAATGTGTGACCATCATTGTATTCACTGGTGTCGGGAGGCCTAGCCTTTAAGTACTGATGAGGTCTTTAAGGGGCTCAGTGATGTTCTTACAGAAAGACCTGCTGGAGAGCGGGCTGCTAGAGACCAAGGCCAGCCTTCCTACTCTCCCCCCCACCAGGGGATGTACTTGCCTTTCTGCCTCTTGCCATGAACTGTTCAAGTGAGAAACCTTACCTCAGTATATAAGGTAGAGAGTGGTCAAAGAAAGACACCAATCAATTCCTGGCCTACACACACACACACACACACACACGCACGCACGCACGCACGCACACACGCACGCACACACACACGCACGCACGCACACACGCACGCACGCACACACGCACGCACGCACACACGCACACACAGCGCGCACACACACACAGGAGAAAGATTAAATATTTAAAATGTGTTCCTAAATTTGATAGCAATGTGTGAGCTGAAAGCAATGAATCCTGGGAGGAGTCAACCCACAGGGCCTCTCAGCTTCCTCCTTCTCCTGTGCCAGCCCCGGAGCAGCAGAAATTCCTGGGAACTTCCAGGGACCAGAGCAGAGCACTGAGTGGACTCTGTGTGCATCTTGAAGAAAGTGAGTGATGGTTCTCGCACAGGTGCATGATGGGTCGCGCTGCCACCTCCTGCATGGCAGTCCCCAGTGTGCTGGGGAAGAAACAGCACCAGGAGAGGATATGTGCCCTGTACCAACACAGGAAAGCAGTCAGTCATGCCCAGTCTTCCTGACGCTGACCGTGGGCTTGCAGTCCTCGCCTGGGGCAAATGTGTGTGGCCAGAGGGAAGAAGTAGGAGAGCCATAAATAGCTCAAGCTGTCCCGAAGGCTGACAACAAAGGCCTGGTTCGCAGACGCTGGAGCCTCCAGGGGCTGGACAGGAAAAGGAGGAGCCAGACTGAACCACAGGAAGGAACCGGCCCAGAGAACCTCAAATACACCACAGCCTGACTGCTCCCCAGGGAACAAGGACTACCAAAAGACCCAGCTTCTCAAGACAGGCCAGGAACCAGGGATTCATGAGAACCAGGAATTTATTGGAAACATTCAGTTTTAAATGTAATAAAAAAAAATCAAAACCACATAAAATGCGTGCAGGATCAAACCAGATATTTAAGTGTCGACATCTGGTCTAGTCTACTGGTCTCCTTCCCACACGCAGAACTATACCTAAGGTCAGAGGGCAATGACTGCTGAGGAGCGTAGGGTCAGCCTGCAGTAGGCAGCAGCAGCTACTCACTGTGGGTGCTAACTTCAATCCTCGAGCTTTTGAAGCTGCAGGGAAGACCCAAGACCTCTCCAGAAGAAAGAAACAGGAAAGTGGAGTTGGCCCTGCCATCAGGAATTGCAAAGGCAATGTGGGGATAACATGTATTAACGTGGGCATTTCGGGCGTTTCTAGCCTTCACCTTCCATCTCCCTACAGTGGGAGAGACAGTCTGAGGAGGCACCGGCCCTGGTTGCTGAGGAGGTGGCACATATTCGTGGCAGCATTTTATGAAGAAGGCTTAGGAAACTGTCAGGGATTAAGTTGAGGTCACTTTCCCTGGCTTTGAGGAGTTCCAGAAGATCTTGACTTACTCCTGACTCATGGCTTTTAAGATGCTCCGGCAGTTGCTGATTCCGACAGAAGTATGTCCACAACCATTGGTGCTAGGAGCCCCCGCTCCCCAAGTCACTCTGGAGTGTGGGCGGAATCCTTGCTGAGGCTGGGGTAGTGAAGTCTAATGGTTTGGGAAGGGGACTCAGGTGATTCATAAGGAAGGGGCACCCTGGGGTTGTCTGGTGAGAGACTTGAGGTAAATTTCCCAAAAGAGAAGAGAGACAGCTTGAAAAGATGGTGTCACATCCAGATTCCTGCTTATCTTCATTTCTTTCCAGGTTGGTCCTGAATTGGACCAGGACGAGGAGGGTTCTTAACCAACTACATGTTAATGAGTATTGTAAAATGTGGTGTGTCCTTGGCTTCCTGGCTTTTCTTATTCTGAGGAAGAAATAAATCTTATATTCAAGTATAAAAAAGAAATGTTGAAATACTATATGGCTGAGTCAACAAGATACTGCCAAGACCCAGGCAGTTGGGACGGTCTGATTTCCAAGAAGAAATTCTTTGTATTGCATCTGAGGATGGAGGTGAGGCTTTTTCTCATGGCTCTCGGGTCTCATCATGTATCTGTTCTGTCTGAAGAAAGTCAGAAATATGTCCAAAAGACTGTTTAAGTCATGGGAACTCACCCACAGTTCTTAGTGGGGACTATCTTATAAATGTCACTGGGGCTGAAGAGATGCTGGGCCACAGGATCACCTAAGACCATCCGAAAACACAGATATTTACATTACAATTCATAACAGCACCAAAATCACAGTTATGAAGCACCAGGCAAAATAATTTTATGGTTGGGGGAGTCACCACACCATGAGGAACTGTATTAAAGGGTCGAAGCATTAGAAAGGTTGAGAACCATTGGCTTATGGGTATTGGGTTTGCCAGGCAAGCATGAGAACTAAGTTTGATCACCAGCATTCACATCAAAGCTGGGCAAAAGGTCAGTTTCTATAACCTCAATGCTGGGAAGACTGAGACAGGAGGACCCCAAAGCCTTGCTGACCTAACAGAATCAGTGAGCAGCAGGTTCTGTGAGAGACTCTATGAAAAACCCAAGGTGGAGAACAAGGGAGGAACCAATTCCGACCTCAGGATTCTGCATGTATGTACATGTGCATACATGCAGGTGTGCACATTAACGCGTGCATGCATATAGATAAAAACAACAAAAATAAATGCATGGCCCTGTCAGGGTTGAATGAAAGGACAATGCCTGGTCCTTAACATTGCCAGGATAGGGATGACACCAGCAAGTATATCAGTACCAGCACCCATTTCTTAAAGACCAAGGACAGAGACCCCACCCACTTCTCCCATGGGAGTGTCCTATCATAGAGAAGGTATTGCCACCTTAACATAGAAGCAGCACAGGGACTGCCTGGTAGACTGCTGTGGTCACCCAGCAGAAGCCTATTTAGAGAAGGGATTAATGGACAAGCCTTTTGGGAGAAACTTTCCCCCAAAGGAAGCGAGCCAGAAAGGTCAGAAGAGGCCTTAATTATAAGAGGAAGATAAAGTCCAGTCCCCATGACCCGGATCCAGCCCACAAATTCAGCCAGAATTCTGTAGAGTGAAGACTGAGCCAAGACAAAAAAAGATGTACTCAAAAAAAAAAAAAGAAAAAAGCATTTAGACTTGGGGTGCCAGAAAGAGAACCCCTGCCCCCTCCAGGAGCCTCAACACTCCTGGGGTCAGCACACCAAGCTGTTTGAGCAGCAAGAGTCAAAGAACTGGGCAATGTCTGACATAGGAGAAAAGACACCGAGGGTCTCCTGGAATTTCTGGGCTGGGGCAGCCTTTGGCCCTGAGATACTGGGAAGGACAAGAAGGTACCCACCATGGTATGGAGGGTATTCAGAACTTAGCTTCAAATTGTAGAAGCTGCAGGAGGCTTCAGCGTGAGACCCCAGTACCTCCCTAATGATTGTGTTGACAGCAGATCCTCCATGCTAGAAGCTTCCTCCCCTTTACTAAATGCTATAGGTCAGTAATAAGAACATGCCCGGTCTATAGTAACGCTGATACTGTCTGCAGACACTCCCCATAAACATCACCTCCATGGGTTTTTATGTCCACAGCACCTGAGTTTTTGTGACAGTAGATAGCTTTCTTGAAATAAGACCTCCTGGGGAAGCTCAAAGAACAAAACAGATGTCACACCCGAAGACAATATCAGATGAGGAGTCTGTGCCCACCCCAACCCTCAGTACATTGCCTGACCTAATAATTCTATAGAAAAAAAAAAACTTAAAACAAAATAAGAAAACAAAAAAAAAAGCAGAAACAAAAACAAAACTCAGCAACACAAATATGCTTGTGATCGTTAGTTTTAATTATCAACTGGGACAAAAGTCTCAGTGAGAGACTGTCTAGACCAAACTGTCTGGTCGTGGCTGCAGGGTGGGGTGGTGGTAGTGATAGCGCTTACTAATGTTAATTGATTTGACGGGACCCAGCCCACTCTGGGTGGCACCATTTCCTAGGCTCTGTGCTAAGTGTGGAGAAGGGTTGAGCATTGGTGAGTATGCACGCATGCACTTCTCTCTGTTCCTGACGTGTGTGTGTGTGTGTGTGTGTGTGTGTGTGTGTGTGTGTGATATGTGACTAGCTTCTTCAAATTCCTGCTTGACCTCCAGGCAATGATGGACTGTCACCTGGGGTTGTGAACTAAAATCAACTCCTTCTCCCTTATGTGGCTTTTGTTAGGGTATTATATCATCCCAGGAGAATGAAAGGAGGACAAAGATCACGCTGTGAAAGGGGAAGCAGACGAAAGATGTCCCTGTGACTTTTCTTTTATGCAGCATTTGAAAAACAGAATAAAAGAAAAGGCCTCTGTGCTGGGGAAAGAGGCCCCTTGGGAAAGGATCAAAGCACGCTTACCATATGGGTTGATGCAGATGCTCAAGACAGGACGTCTGCTAACTTAGGATGCAGTGATGGAGGGCAAAGCTACGGAACCCTGGGACGCCTTGCTCCCCCAGTCAGCACAGTCAGCCTCTAGCCAGCTCTGACACTTCATGAATATTTATAACCATTGGCTCAGCATTTTCAGAATATCCCTGAGCTTGGGCTCCGCCTCCACATCTTCCTGGACAGGAAGTCAGGTGGAATGAGGATACAACCCTTGCATTTTTCAAAAATATTGCATTTAATTCTATTATTATCTTACATTTCCCTCCTAGATCTCTAGTTCTGACTCTTGTCGGGTTATTCCTATCCATATCCGGTGGCGATGTCACAGTGTCCCTGTCAGGTGAAGTCAGATGGAGTCCTATTCACGGAGGCACTCTAACACTGGCCAGGTCTAACTCCCTGGCGTGAGAAATCACACTCGTTTCTGAATGGACAGTCAGCACAGAAGATCACATAGCAGAAACTCAAGAGGGGCACAGGCCCTGCAGGGCCACAGCTCCACTGCTTTGACCTGGGAGTATTACTCATTTGGGTGACTTAGCAAGTTTACTTACTAGAGGATAATATTCATGTCACTTTCCTAACTGTGCTGGAACCAACAGCCTAAAGCAACCCAAACTTGCCCGCTTATGGTTCTGAAGTTGAAACTCTAGCATGGGTCTCCCAAGCTAAGAATGATAATATTCAGAAGGGCTTACTGCTCCTGAAGGCTCCACAAGGCAATCTGGTTCCTTGTCTTCCTCCAGCTGCCCTTGACTACGCCCATTCCTCCATCTCCAAAGCTTGTGGGGCCACAGATGTGCTGTCTCATGTCATAGCACTCTGAGTTCTGCCTGCAGCTCCCATTTATCGGGGCTCTAGTACTATCTTAGGTCTGTCCAGAAAATCCAGACTCTTGTCTCTATCTTCAGACTGATGAGCAGAGCACCCTAATTCCACCTCCATCTTTAGTTCTCTCTTGCCCTGCAAAGCACACGGTCACAAGGTCTGGGAGCTAAGATTATTAATTTTTCAGAACACATCACCTTCATTCTTTCTCTCTGCTCTTGTGTCTTGTGGGTGTGGCTAGCTGTGCGGTGTGGTGAAGAAGGCACGCACAGCACTGGCCATGTGCCGAGCACTTCCTCTAGCAACAGGAAGCACCAGGATAAAACAGATCCCAGCCTGCAGTGGCCTATAAGACTTGCATGCTTTCTATTGCTGTGATGAATTATTCTGAGCCACTTGGCGAGAAAGGGCTTTATTTGGCTGACACATCCTGATCATAGCCCATCATTGATAGAAGTTAATGCAAGAACTCAAGGCAGGAATCTGGAGGCAGAAACTGAAGCAGCAGCCATGGAAGAGCTCTGCTTCCTGGTTTGTTTCCCCAGTGGCTTGCACAGTCTGCTTTTTATACACCCCATGACCACCTGCCATGGGATGGTACCAATCACACTAGGAAGAACCCTCCCACATCAATCATTAATCAAGAAAACACTCCTACTGACTTGATTACAGCCCAATCTGATGAAGGCATTTTCTCAGTTGAAGCTCACTTTTCCCCCCATGAACCTAGCTTGTGTTCAGTTGACATAAATCTAGCCAACACACCCAGGGAAGATTCCAGCTAATGCTACCCACCCAAACTGTCAATTTAAGGTGTTGCAGTCATCCGCCATGGTTCAGCCAACCTTACCTGTGCCTTCACTTGTATAGAATAAAAATGACAGAGACTCAATGGCCAAGCTCCTTCTGTCACTTTCCACTCTTGCCACAGGGAGGGATGACATACAACAGCACTCCTACTGGAACTCGAGAGTTCATTAGATCAGGAATATTCCCTTGACACTGAAGTCAAGTTTCAGGCACCCAGGAATAGGCTCCCCTTCAGAGAAACCCAAAATAAGTCAGCATCACCGTCAGGAGACAGGTATGTGGTTTGTCTCCACCCAACATGGATATGAACTGGCCCCATCTTTATTCTCCCCAAGTCACTTCATGATGGCCATCTCCATGGTTCCTAGGAGCATTTCCCCAAATCATCCTCGTTCTTCAGATCCTGGGTAATCATGAGTTGACACCCTAAGTTCCAAGTGTCCTGTCTGTTGAAGGTACACACTGCCCTTAACCATCTATTGTAGACCCCATATGGCCAGAGAGGCTGCTATACATGGACACAACTCCTTAGCATCCTGAATCAACATAGATGCACAACTTGAATGACATTAAATGTGAAAGGAGACTATGCACAATGAGCTGGGACTCAGAGGCATAGCTCAGAGGCAACCGATTATTTCAACAAGGGCTATAGTCCAGTGAGAAAGACATGAGTACACCAATACTGGGTTTGCAAGTCAGTGTGGTGAGCATAACTATAACTTCAGCAATGGGGAGGTAGAGGCAGGAAGATCAAGAGTCCAAGGCCATCATCCTCTGCTGTGTAGTGAGTTCAATGCTAGCCTGAGCTACTAAGGGACTCTTACTTACACAACAACCAACAAAATAGCAGGTTTGCATCACTACTCTGCCACTTAGAAACAAGAATAGCAGTCAGTGGTATCATCTGGTCCCAAGTTCTGGTTCTGCTGACCTGTCACTGTATCACAAACTGCCCCCAGCATGGACAAAGCAGAAGCCATGACACGTCATGGCATCTGTGAAATACTGAGGCAGTGCAGGGGCCAGGTGGACCTTCTGCTCTTTCTGTGTCCACTGAGGCTGCTCTCTGGTCCTCAGCTAGTGAGGGACTGTGCTGGGAGATACCAAGACACTGTCACGGAGACAAGGCTACTCTCATCCTTTGCCATAGCTCTTGTGCAGCCTCCATGAGCACTGAGCCAACTCAGGCTGAGCTGCTGCTACTAGGAGATTCAGAGTTAGGGTGCCAGGAGTGTCAACTCACACTATGTCAACCGAGCTGTGTGCAGCTCTCCATGTTGTCCCTTTCTGGCTAAAGATGTTCTGCAGAATACAAATGTCTAAATTAGTCACTATATGTGCTGTTTTCTTTATGATTAAGCCATGGCTAAGACAGGTTGAACGTTTCTCCAGTCTTCAAAATCCCGACCCCAAATGTCTTTGTCTTCCAGCCTCACAGCAGGGCAGTCTCAGCTCCTCTCGTTGGTCATCATCTCCAGAGTCTAAAGCATACCCTCACCATTCTCCATCACTTCTATAACTTGGTCAAATCCACAGATGGTACCCTCGGCACTTTTGGTGCAGCCCCATTCACAGATTAACAAACTTCCATTTCCCTCATCTTCGTATATTGTCAACTCCTTAACATTAAGCTTGCTGCCAATAGCGCCTATCTCTCACCCAAAGGAAGCTGACTGAATACACCTAGCATCTCCTGAGGGCACCGCACAGGTTTCTGCCATCAGAGCGCTCCTTAGAACTGCATGTGGGGGCCAATTCAAGACTGGAGGTCAGAAGCAAGACACTCAAAACTCTGAAATGTGGCTCAGATAAGAAAAGGCTAATTGGCAGTATTGAGAGCTGTAGCAAGATGGCAGAGTCACCTTGTGTGACCTTGGAGCAAAGCATGTTGGAAAATCCAAGATTTGCCGCCATTCTGCACACTCCAGTAAACAGCTAATAAACAACTGCAGCTACTGGCTTAGGGCTAGGAGAAGATTTAATGAGCAGACAAGTTTGCAAATGCAGAGACTGTGCAATGAGGGTTAGCTCTATTTCATGCTGGTTCAAGTATGCTGTACGTTAGCTAGTACTGCCCGTGGGTGTCTAGGTGTAGCCTCTCCCATGTGGTAGTGAGCTCCTGCTGTAGCAAGGGACCCTCCCTCAAAATATAAAGTGAAAAAACGATTAAGAAGGGCATCTGACATCAACCTTGGGCCTCCATGTGCCACACATATGCACACAGACACACAGACACACAGACACACACACACACATGGTGTGGAAGGTCCTTCTGTCTATGTGTTGCTCTTATTGGTTAATGAATAAAGAAACTTCCTTGGCCTGTTGATAGGGCAGAACTTCGGTAGGGGGAAAACTGTATGAAATGCTGGGAGAAAAAACGCAGAGAGAGAGAAGTCATGGAGCCGCCACTGGAGATTGACATGCTGAAACTTTGCTGGTAGACCACAACCTCGTGGTGATGTACAGATTAATGGAGATGGGTTAAATTAAGATGTAGTAATTAGCCAATAAGAAGCTAGAGCTAATGAGCCAAGCCGAGATTTAATTAATACAGTTTCTGTGTGATTATTTCAGGTCTAAGCTAGCCAGGTGGCCTGGACGAACAAGTCTTCCTTCTCCAACAGATTGGCACCCAATGTGGGGCTCAAACTCACAACCTTGAGAATGAGAGTCTTATGCTCTACCAACTGAGCAAACTGGGCAGCTGGGAACCAACAAGTGACCCTTCTTACTACACACACACACATCTGCTAGAAAAGAACTTAAAATGAAACTTTTTCCCCAAACTTCGTAAATTATCTTACATTGAGCATGAGGAACAACCTCCCCATACACACATAATATAATTAATTATATCATAAGTGGGTCCTAAAAAGTACACTGGAGGTAGCATTTTATAAAAATTGTTCTTTTGGGAGCTGGAGAGATGGTTCAGTGGTTAAGAGCATTGCCTGCTCTTCCAAAGGTCCTGAGTTCAATTCCCGGCAACCACATGGTGGCTCACAACCATCTGTAATGAGGTCTGGTACCCTCTTCTGGCCTGCAGACATACACACAGACAGAATATTGTATACATAATAAATAAATGAATATTTTTAAAAAATTGTTCTTTTGTTTTGGTCTCGTAAGAAATTATCAGCGTCTTAGTTATGTTCTATCGCTGTGAATAGACAACATGACCACAACAACTCTTAGAAAGGAAAAGCATTTAACTGGGGCTGGCTTATAGTTCCAGAGGTTTAGTTCATTGTCACCATGGTAGGGAGCATGGCGGCATGTGTAGCAGGGAGGCCACTGCTCAGACCACGAAATAATCACACAGAAACTATATTTGTTTAAAACACTGCTTGGCCAATGATTGTAGCACATTTCTAGTAAACTCTTACATATGAAGTTAACCCATTTTTATTATTTTATATTTTACCACAAGGCCTTTGTGGCCTACCCACAAAGTTCCAGCTGGAGGTTTGCGTCTTTCTCCTCTTGCGGCTGCATGGCGTCTCGCTAACTCTGCCTTCTTTCTCCCAGCTTTCAGTTTAGTCGTCCGTCACCCCCCCCCCCCTTCCAGCTCTACTCTACCCTATCACAGACCAAAGCAGTTTCTTTATTCATTAACAAATAAAAGCAATACGTTTACAGAAGGACTTTCCACACCAGGCATGCAGGCAGACAT
Source organism: Dicrostonyx torquatus (assembly GCA_028555095.1). NCBI lineage: Eukaryota > Metazoa > Chordata > Mammalia > Rodentia > Cricetidae > Dicrostonyx > Dicrostonyx torquatus. The sequence goes on from JAQHUG010000148.1 coordinate 101,918, forward strand.
GGAGGAGTGGCTGAGGGTTCTATATCTGATTTCTCAGGCATCAGAAATAAGAAGACACACTGGAATGGAAGTGAACTTTTGAAACCCCAAAACTCACCCCTAGTGACACACTTCCACCAAAAAGGCAACACCTCCTCTAACAAGGCCACATCTCCTAATCTTTCTCAAGTAGTGCCACTCCTTGATAGCCAACCATTCAGCTATATGAGTCTATGGGGGTCATTCTTAAACTACCACAATCAGCAAGTAACCATTTAGGAAATAAGCCCGTCACCACGTCCTTCCCTTAGTTTACACAAACCTAGTTTCTACCCAGTTAGAAAGTGTTTGCCACTCACTCCATTAATAAAAAGGACCAAATCATTGATTACTTACCTAGAATACTCTTAATTATGCTGGGACATTGGTCCTAGTCGAGGATGGCCCCGGAAAACTGGAACTCCCTACCTATGGAGGTACCATAATAAATGTAAACCCAGCACCATTGGCAAGGCTGGTTTGGTTGTAATGAATTGTGTCTTCTCAATTATGATACAAATTGCTTCCAGGGGACACACACCAAACTCTTCCCTGTAAAGGCACATTGGTTCACAAACACCTGCAAACTCTCTGAAAGATCTATCTAGCCAGGCAGCTTCCTTTTGTAAGAAATGAATGACGTGTCCACAGTGATTAACGACCTCCATGTTCAGGGGAACAAGGCATACAGAAGTGACTTCTGCTGCCATTTATTTGAATCTGTTGCCCTTGACTCTCTCCCTAACTGGACTGCATCTAGACTTTGTTTTCTATTGTCATTCTGTGCTACAGGCTTTCTAAAGGGTTAGGTTTAAACTTAACCCACTCCCAATGGAGATGTAACAGCCATCTCTAACCAGGTACATCAAGGCAATAACAGTTATTCCTTCCTCCATCCCTGCACTCACCTCTATCAAAACCAAGTCAATCAAACACTAAGACTGTCCATCAATAGGATGGCGCAGTCCTGGTGGCATTCTGGGTACTCGAGGCACAGTTTTATTTCAGACCTGGTCCATTCCTGCTCTGCATGTAGACACAGCCTACACTATTTTGTTCTGCTTGCCAAAGATGCTACTGTTATCACAACACTGCTTGGTATCTTTCATGGACCTGTGATGGAATATGAGTCCCTTGACATTGCCTGCAGGAAACCCTGTGTTTATGTGTGCACAATATCTGCAGGAGTCTTCCTGAGGACAAGAGATTCAGGCATTTCCCCAGATTCTCAGAGAGATCCCTCAACACTGGAGAAAGGTCAAAACATGGGAGCTGGAGAGGTGGCTCAGCCTTTAGAACATTTGCTGCTCTACCAGGAGAACCAGGGTTTGGATGCCAGTACCCAGGTCAGGAGACTCATAAATGCCTGCCACTCCAGCTCCAAGATCTGATGCCTTCTTCTAGGCTCGATAGGAACTAGAGCATGCACACACACACACACACACGCACACACACGTGCGCGCACGCACACACACACTAAAAATAAATCTTTAAAAACAATTAAGGAGCGAAGCCTGGCAGTGGTGGGACACACACCTTTAATCCCAGTAGTCGGGAGACAGAGCTGGAAGCCAATCTGGTCTACAGAGGGAGTTTAGGACAGCCAAGGCCACACTGAGAAACCTTGTCTTGAAAACCAAAACAAAAAAAAAGAAGAAGAAAACAAAACAAACAAAAGAATTGAGAAAGGTCAAGACAGACACCCCTGGCTCAAAAGAAATGCCATTCCACGGGCAGAAGAATGTTTCTGTGTTGCATTTTTACATGCACATGAAAGCTGTGACCTGTCCCAAAATGTCACGGTCAATCTCCATGTTCAGCCTGGTCTGACATGCCCACGTACACAAGCCTCTCCTTTTATTCTTTTAGGGAACTGACTCCGTCTCTACTGACACAGATCACTGGGATTTAAAGCAACAGATACTCTTCCTTGTGCCCTTTTATGAGCCCTATTATCTCTCCCATTCCAGAGAACCCTCCCTGCCCTTGCCCTGCTCACATATCCATAGAAATTAATGTCACCTCCTCTGCGTTCAGGAAAACTCAAGACTCCATCTTCTACTATCTGCTTGGGAGAAGAGCATTTTGTGGAAAGAAGGGGGAAACATGGACTTTCTATAAAAATAAGATCAAAACAGCATTTCCAAGATGTTCCTCTTTAGATTTAATGGCACTCCAATCTGATTTTAAACTTTCCGCAGCCTTGCCCAGAATAAATCTTCGTGAGAGACTCTGGTAACCGGGACATTCTGGGGACTGTGCTGTTCCTGAGTTAAATGCAGTATAAGTTCTGAGAACAGGTCCTTCAACCTTTGATCTTCATTTGTGGCACCAAATTATTTTAAAAAGCTCAGAGTAAATGAAGCGTATGTTTATGGGAGTGGGGGTTCTGGTGCTCCCCTGATTCCTTACACAGAGGTGACTCTAACTTCCAAGCCTGATTTTTCTCCACAGTCATGTAAACAAGATTTATGAATATGAGCAGCCTCAAAGTCTAACAGACTATATTTAAACACCAAGGAGGCCCTGGGGCTGGAGAGACAGTTCAGTCAGTAAAGGGCCCTCCACACACACAGGCACAAGAATTGAGTTCAGGCACCTGCACCGTCATAAAGCCCAAGGAAGGTCAAGCGTGTCTCTCCTTCTCACAGTGGAGAAGTAGAGAGAAGCAATTCAGCAGGGCTGGCCAGCCACTCTAAACCACTGGTCTGCACAACAGGTCGCTGGGTTCAATGAGATGCGCTGTCTCAAAAGATGAGGTGGAAGGTACCAGTGAGACACCCCACTATCAACGTCTGGCTTCCATGTACATTCTCACACACGTGCACTTGCACCCACGTGCACACACTTACACCATACATATCAAAGTAAGGGAGACTTGGGCCCTGTCCTTCAAAGCTGACTTTTGTTCTCGACAGATTCTCCTGCTTCTAAAGAACCACCCAGAACAAGACCGTGATTTTTAATGATCTCCTCCTACCTAAAAGAAGTGTCCATGCATAATTCTCTGTGCCCTTCACCTCTCGGTATGAGAGCCTGAGGAGCAGGGATTACGGGATCATTGAATGCTGCCCTTTTAAGGTTGTTTCAAATCTACAAGGAGTTGGCCCATTTTCTGCAGGGTAACTTTGTCTTTGCAGGCTTCACCTAGCTTTCTTTTGTTAGGGGATGTAATGAGAGCAAGCCTCCAGAGCTCAAAGATCGACAGACTAAGAGCTGCTGAAACCCCACTGAAGCTGTGGTCCAAGCCAACAACTCTTCCCTGGAGGATGGGTTCCACGCATACCGGGGATATGGCTGCACTCTGGTGCACTCCAGCACAGGGTCTGTGTGGTTTGTAGGTTACTCTCTCGTTCAGGATATGCAGCAAGACAGAAGTCCGCTGTGGACACTACTCTTTTTATTTTCTACATTGACCATATTTTGACTATACTGCAGACCACAAGATGGACATCCACCCCATCTCCAGACATATCTCTCATCTGAATGACTGTAGTTTTCATCAGTGTGGTGTCTAGAAGATATTCGGTCCTCCTGTGACCATCCCATGACCTCCTATTAAAAGTAACCAATTTGTGACTTGTTATGAACCTCAAAGCGTTTTCACAATCAGTTGCCAGATAAACCTCACAACGTCCCGTTCAAAGGGGCACAAAAGGGCATGAGCCACGCTTTCTTGGTGGTTACAGTAAAAGTCTCAACCGTGTGATTTTCTACTTTGGGTTACCCGTGTCAAAGACACAGATAAGAAAATGCAGAACTGCTTGCTAGACCCACCAGAATATGTATTTCTGCCCCATAAAGAACAATAATTTGTAACTACAGAACAGCCTCACACCAAAGTTCAACAGGTTGTGTTCAAAACTTGGGACCAATTTCTTGAATAGCTGCATGTGGCTTCAGGGACAGGGAAAGGAAAGAGAGGGGAGGGACATTTACTGAGTCTGTGTCTTTCCTGTCTTGCCACACAGTTGATCTCACTCAACACATACAGTGATGCCAGAAATTGATGTCACAGTTTTCTATTTTGTTTTCTGTTTCTTAATGTAAGTACTGGAGACTAAGCCTCGGGCCTCCTGCATATTAAGCAGCCTTAGCCTACATCCCAGCCCTTTTTTTTACTTTTTACTGTTTTTAGTCAGGATCTCATAAAGTTAGTGGGCTTCAAACTCACAATACAGCCCAGGCAGTCCTTGAACTTGTGAACCTCCTGCATAAATCCCCAGAGTGGCTGAGATGGCAGGTCTCTATCCTGAGGCCTAGCTATTACTTCCTAATTATAGATGGGGAAACTGAGGCTCAAAAAGGCTTCCAGTCCACAGAGTTAAGATGTGAGATTACAGTAGGTTAAGCTAACAGTTTCCTCATGTGAAAAGCATTTCCTGGGGACCAGGAAGCAGAGACTCAGCATCCTCTTGCATAAACTAATAGGTGGTCTAGAAAGCATACCAGAGAGACAAAAGCATCCCTGAGAGAACTGACGAAGGCCTCCCCTCAGAAATGGCTCCAGCCCAGACCTCAAGGCTCGTCTAATTGGGGTCTCCATTCCTCTGACATCTAGGATGGCCTGAGGAGGCTCAGCCAGGCAGCATTGGGACTTCCGAAAACTGGTGGGAAAGGAAGCAGATGCAGGTCAAGGCCAAGGTGGAGCAAGGGGCAGCCTCATTAGGGTTCTTGGGGAGTGTCCTGGGTATAGTGAAGTCACATTGGATTCATGAATAGAATATGGCAGAAAGTATCTTTGGTAAAGAGTAGAGTGGGGAGTGTTGTGTGACTTCTCCTGGGAGGACATGAACCCCAGGTAGGCTACCAATGAGAGCAGAGAATCGATTCCACCCAAGCCTAGATGGGTGATCCGTGAGTTTATGGGGTTCAGAGTAAGAGCATGGGTAAGGGGCTACTTACAGGAACATAGACGACCCAGCATGCAACTCACCAGAACTACACCCTGGAACTCCGTGCACAGCTTCCGGCTCCACCAAAGAGTCTCCTCTCCCAGGCAATTTATAGTACATGTATTTCCTTGGTTGGGGGGGGAGAACCTTTCGAGTCCTGAAACTTTCTCTTTCCCTCTAAGAGGTGGTGCACTTGGGAGGAAATGTCTACTACCCAGCGGGGGTCAAGTCAGAGCAGAGGTGAGACCAGGAGACCCAGCAACGGTATTCAGATAGTTAGAGCAAAAACCAGAAATGGGCAAGCTCTGTAGGGAGAGTGGGTGTCTGGGTGCTGGCCTAAAATAGACAGGCAGAAGAGGGCACCTGGTGGGGAGCCCCCACTCTCAGGACACCCTAGGCATAGCCAAACTATCCCAGAAACATAGACAATCTCCCCAGCACTGTGCCTGGTCAGCCTGGCAGGGTCTGACGAGCATTCCAGAAAGCACATGGAAAGACCCGAGCTAGCCAGTGTCAACATAACTAAAACACACACTGAGAGTCTGGCAATAATGACAGGGGTGTTTCGTTTAGAAAATATGCTGACTTTGTCTCCTGGCTATAAGTTCAGGAGGTAACCTAGGGAACCAGATGACCTAAGCTCTCCCAACAGAGCTTGCCCATTTCTGGCTAATGCTCTGACTTTCTGAATACCATTGTGGGTCCCCTGGCCTCACCTCTACTCTGACTCGATCCCCAGCGCGTTGTAGACATTTCATCCCAGTTGCATCCCCTCCTAAGGGAGAGAGAAAGTTTCAAGACTTAAAAGTTCCCTCCCCAAGGCAATATACATAGTACAAATTGCCAGGGAGAAGAGACTCTTTGGCGGATCTCATTAAATAAGGTGGAGAGCAACAGAGGAGGACACCTGCTATAGACCCTCAGCCTCTACATGCACAAGTACAATTGAGTGACACCCTCACACACACGCATGTACACACGTCTATATACCACATACATATAACATCAAATTGGAGGGTTTAATTAGAACCCATGTATAAAAATGAAGAGAAGACAAAAGCTTAAACTCCCAGGCATAGGCAGCCTCTTGGAGGAAAGGAAGAAGGGAGGTGCAACAGAGATGAAGCCAGCAGGTAAGCAGGCTATCCTACGCCCCAAAAATGCCTTCTCAGCCATCACACACCTGTCTGGGATGGGCCCAGGCAGCTGTGAGACTTGAACAATTTCAGAGAGAGTCGCAAGCGAGCCAAGTACCGTCCCCTCCCAGCTCCCCAATTAAGCGTGACATCTGCTGAGTCTTGAGGTCTGTCTGCTCCTCCAAGCAAAAGTGCAAACACAAGTACCTGTGTACCTGGGCGGGATATAATAGCTCAGCACACAGCATCTGCCTAACAAAGGCAAGGCGGGTTCTGGAAGTCTGAAAGGAAGGACCTTCTCAGAGTTGGATTAATGAAAAATTCTCTCTCTCTCTCTCTCTCTCTCTCCCTCCCTCCCTCCCTCCCTCCTCTGATACTAAGACCTTCCTTTCTGATTCATTGCATTCTCCTCTTCCTTACAGTGCTAGTTTGCTTTCTGTCTTTGACAACTACTGTGACTAAAAGCGACTTTGAGGGGGCGAAAGTGTTTATCTTGCCCACGCCTTTGAGGTTCCCAGTTTTGCTTCTGGTTTCAAAGCAGTTGCTGTCCCCCAAACCTGACACTCAGTGTTTCCAAAGAGTTTCTTTTTTCCCCAAAAATAAGAAAATTTAGTGGTGCTAAGTCTAGGTGTGGACTCTGTAATTGAGGTTACTCTGTCCTAATGTCTCAGTAACTTGGAGGGCCAATGCTTTCTTTAGTTCAGAAGTTTGTCACACACACACACACACACACACACACACACACGCACGCACACACATTCACATGCATACACACACGCACACACACACACACACACACACACACACACCTCCCACTTGTTCTAGACCTCCTGAAGTGCACGAGGTCTCTCTGAGCTACTCTCATGGCTTCTCTTCCTGTTATCTTCATGTCCTTTTCAGACCCTTGGTTTCTACTCAGCAGCGGGGCACTGCTCAGGCTCACGGTCTTCTCGGCCCTGCCCTCCATACCTGCAGCGTCAGATCTGTTGTTTGCAGTGGATTTCCGGCCCCACTCCCACAGTCCCCATCTCCAGCTCCTTGGCAGAGCTTTCCCACTCGGGAACCCTATGTGGGTCCCTCCTGCTCCTTACAGAACCCTGTCCTTGGAAGACATTCTCTCTGGGGTTTATGTTTTGTTTTGTTTCTGAAGTTGCTTGTTCTCTGGCTGGTGACTTTCTCCATATTGTTTTACACAGCTATCCAGGGGTTTCTTCTTCTTAATTCTTAGAAGCAGCAGGCCCTGACAGTTCGCTGTCAAGAAGCTAGATGGATTCTGGCACATGTGATGCAAATCCCTCCAAGCAATTTCTGGACTCCATGAAATTTAAACGTAGGTAAAAAAGAAATCTTCACTAGCCACCTCAGGGACCTGTGTACAGTAGAGACCAGTGAGGGAGACAGATCCCCAGCTATAGGGACACAGGGCATCATTTAGTGGAGAATCTTGTTCTCTGAATGTTTGCTCACATTCACAGCCAACACTAATACAATAACCAGAATATCTTGATTCACCCAAAAATAATCTTTACAATAAAAGCAATCTTTAACTGGCAGATAAAATTGTATGAATTATCATGTACAACAAGACATTCCAAAGTATATACACACTTTGGAATGAATAATTTGGCTAATTAATGTGTGCATTACTTTGCATAACTAGCATTTGGAATGAAAATATATGAACTCTTAGCATTTTCTGAGAACATAATATGTGTACTAACTATTGGGGCCGTGTTGTGTGGTAGGGCTCTTGAAGTTATTCCTCGTGTCCAATCATAAGTTTATATCCTTCTACAAACATTTCCCTCAGTTCCTCCTAGAACAACCCTAGTCCCCAGTAACCGCCATTCTATTCTCTCTCTCTCTCTCTCTCTCTCTCTTCTCTCTCTCTCTCTCTCTCTCTCTCTCTTTCTCTCTCTGTCTGTCTATCTATCTATACACACGCACACACATTTCTATGAATTCAACTTATTTAGATTCCTTGTATTAGTGAGGCCATGGATTATTTGCATTTCTTTGTCTGGCTTACCTCATGTACTGTGATATCAGGTATGTTTACATTGTCACAAACATTAAGGTTCCCTTTCATATGGCTGAAAAATATTTCCTTGTGTATGTATGTGCTGTTTTCCTCATCCAAAATCTGCTGATGGACACAGGTTAATTGCACAACCACTGTGAACAATGCACAGTGAACATTGGTGTGTGGGTCTCTCTGTCTCTCCCTCTTCTTCTCCCTCTGTGTGTGTGTGCTATTGATAAAAGATATGATGGTTCTATTTTCAATTTACTAAAGAAACTCTAATTCAAAAACAACTTATAAAATCAATTAATGGATATAATGCTGTGTGTCCGTACACACTATTTTGTAACTTCTGTTTTCATCTGATGTCATATACCCTAATCAGCTTTAAATGTCAACTTGACACAGCTGAGAGTCACCAGAGGTGGGAGACCCAACCATTCCAATCTGGGATATTGGACTAGCCTGCAAGCATATAGATGAGGGCCTGTCTTGATTATTAATTGATGCAGGAGGACCCAGATCACCATGGGCAGCACCATTCCCTGTGCTGGTGGTCCTGGGCCATGTTAGAAAACTAGCTAAGCATGAGCCTGCAAATGAGTCAGCAAGCAGCCTTCTTCCCTGGTTTCTGTCCTCCTTTTATGACGGACTCTGGTCTGGAAGTGTAAGCAAAATAAACCGCTTGCTAATCTGTGATGTTATGGAATGCAACTAGAAGACACATACAGTATACCTTAGACCTCTTCCCAATTCATAGTGCGCCACCCTTTGTCATGGGTACTCGGCTCCATCAGAAACCACCAGGTCTGCTAACCAGTCTCAGACTGAGGGCACAAAGGCTGTCTGAAGGCAGGTTGCTGGGTTGATTGGTAGCTTTCATGCTATTCTGTTTGCATTTTGCTTTAAAAGATTCCTAATTATTTAAATTATTCCCAAATATTCATTTTTAAAATTGCTTTTACTGAGCTATATATTTTTCTCCACTCCCCTCCTTTCCCCTCCCCTCCCCTTCTATCATCTCTCGTGGCCCCCATGCTCCCAATTTACTCAGGAGATCTTGTCTTTTTCTGCCAGCTCACAAAGGCAGAAGACCTTAGAGATTTGACCTTCTGCATATGGCTCCTCCACAGGTCACGAGAGAGGCAGCCATGTTGAATTGGGTTTTGTTCATTGTGGGAAGTTTCACTTACACAACCAGTATGGAGGATGCATCCTGAAATCCACGGGGACAGGCTCAGTTGGCAGAAGTGCTGGATGGAGTGGTCCCGTGTTGCACCTTTACCTTTTTAGTTGCGATTCAAGATCAAAAGCCCATGCCTTAGTGCCAACTAATGCTTACTCTTACAGGTTATTCCTACAGGTTCAAAGAGGCACAGCTAGTGTAATGGGGCGAGGGCGGGGACAGGGACAGATTTTTGCTCAGGCTTTGCTCGAGCTCCACTCCTACTTGCTCCTCCCTGTCCCTGACTCTGCCTTCTGCTGGATTTACTCAGGGTCACTGTTATGTTATGCCCAGATTGTAAGTCCCCCAAAAGCCAGTGAGGAGAACAAGTCCTGTATGTAGGAGCAACAAGCTTTAATTCTTATTCAAGTTCAAACTCGGACTCTCTGTGTAGCCAACACATTGGCAGGGTCAGAGAGCCTGGAGCCCAGTTGGAGTGGAGTTTTTATAATAACAGAGTTTTGGGTGAGGGATTTCTAAGTTTCAGGACCCCTGATTGGCTAACATTTGTCTAGGGGTGCCCTGGTGAAATCGGGTGACCTTATCTACAATAGTTGGAACGTTAGGAATTTCCCTTGGACCCTCAGTACTTTCCCCTTAGATGGTTCGTTCCTGGGCGGTGCCTGGGTGATCCCAGTTTGTGGTCTTTTCTGGAGTCAGATGCTGCCTCAGGGTAAACTGAGACTCAGGCCTACTTTCTGGTTGGTGTCTCTACAGAGCCTGTCTTGGCAGGTGTGTACCAAGCTGCCCTGGGCCCTACAGTCACAAGATGGCTCCCACAGTTCCCAGAGCCCATCCTCCTTGCACATTATCTAGAGAAAAACTAAGTCCTTTGCTGCATCAATGGAGTGACCCCTGAACCCATCCCTGTAGCCGAGTGACTGATGTACACTGTGGCCAGGCTTTGCCCAGAGCCAATTATTCTGGCAAGAGGATGGTCTATAATGGACAGATATAAAATAAGGCCCACCTCTAAACTGAAGAGGAACCAATCACAATCAATCTTAAACTGCTGGCTAGGGAGAGAGGTCATCAGAGGTGATGGCCACCCCCCACCCCGTCCCCACACTTTCCCTTCCAGGCTACTATTCCCAAAGACAGGAGTAAAAAGCCAACGTGAAGCCGGGCGGTGGTGGCGCATGCCTTTAATCCCAGCACTCGGGAGGCAGAGGCAGGTGGATCTTTGTGAGTTCGAGACCAGCCTGGTCTACAAGAGCTAGTTCCAGTGCAGGTTCCAAAGCTACAGAGAAACCCTGTCTTGAAAAACCAAAAAAAAAAAAATTATTTATTGGACATTAAGCAAGCGAGCGGCTTTCACTAGTTAATGCAGCCCTGAAGACAATCCCTTTAAGGATTATTACTTCACAGAGGAGGAGGTGCCAGCTCCAAGAATTTGAGTCATTTGCATACAGTTCATCTGCATCCAAGCTTCTAACTCAGACTTCAGACACTGTCCGGCACAGTTGTCCCCAACTCAAGGTCAGTCAAGTTTACTGTGAAAATGCATCTAGAGTCTGTTCCCTGGAGTTGTAAATGTTGGTTGTTTAAAAGTCACCAATGACCGATGGGACATCTACATGTATGATTTAGACTAAAATCAAAAGGAAAATCAGGCTTCTTTTTCTGTTCCCATTAGACATCTTATAGCTGTTTGGTTTTTGGTTTGCGATGTGAGATTCTGGCCCGAAAACAGAGCCTAGTCAGAGCTGATGTAATGCACTGGATGTTTTTGGTATGAAATGCGATCTCTGCACTTGTCCCAGGTGAGCAATCATGATGCTATGAACCAGAGACTTGGATGTCACTCCCAGAGCCGAGGACATGTAATAAAAATGGAAAAAGCAATTTCAGGGGGCCTGCAGAGGTCTCTGAAGCTCCTCCTGACATGGTGGCAATGCCAAGGTTGAATCTGTGTGTAGCTTGGGGAGTAGAACACGGGGACATAGATTTTTTTTCTAAAAGAGCAAGGGGTGTGATGAATCTCCTCCCTTCCCAGCAGACTTCTTGAAAGGGGCAATCCCACACTCCATTCAAACTGAGAGTTCTGCTCAGTTACCACTGGTGTTTTGGATTGGCCCAGTGGTCCCTGGTAGCCATTCTGACTGGGGACAAGCTGTGCAAGTGCATAGGGTCCGGCGGGTGGAGGTGAGTGTCTGCACCCTTCAGACACACACACTGAGGTGGGTGGTCTCTGTGGCCCAGCTGGAGAAGGCTCAGCACTGCCATGCCCAGAATGGCCAACTGGCCAGACAGGGAGGCTGGACACAGGCTTTGTTCTTTCTCTTCAGGCCAGAAAGGATTTCTCTGCCCATGACAAAGAGGAGGAGTCACCTGCTCCACCGATTTCAACTCTCAGCCACAAGTGAGCAGAGAGGAGCAGAAGAAGACTTTAATAAGAAAATTTCTGGAAGATCCATTTTTCTCCCAAGAAGTCACATAGGAATTTAGTGGTTGAACTAATCCATTGTCCTGAACTTCCCTGGCTGGCTATGTTAAAATACCCTCAAGATAATGCCTGCCCTCAGACAAAACCCAAGATTTGAAGAGAAATTGTTAAAATTATTTTTAAAATGTCACTGCAGTTTGGCAGCGGGGAGGGCATTGTATGTGTACTTAGTGGAGGGGAGCTTGTGGGTTTGGTCTATATTCAATCCCAAGAATGTGACAAAGCAAACAGAGGTAATGACATCAAACGTAAGAAAATACAAAGAAATCTCTTTCCTTCCAGCCTTTCTCTTCCCTTACAGTGTTTTATTTGCCACTTAGTGTTGTTTTTAAGACTTAAAATTCGAGTTTCAAAACTGGGGATTGAAATGAGTAACATCGATTTTTCCATGTCTCTTAATGTCTACAATTCATTGGTGTAGGAGGGACCTTCTGTATTTTGTGTTGCTTTCATTGGTTAATAAAGAAACTGCCTTGACTTTTGATAGGGCAGGACTTAGATAGGTGGGGAAAAGAGAACAATACGCTGGCATACTGACCCTGAAGACTGGGTCAGGGAGAGACGCCATGATCCTCCAGCCTGAGATGGATGTAGATTAGAATCTTCCTCAGTATGACCACCTCGTGGTGACACACAAATTTCTAAATATGGGTTAGACTAATATGTATAAGAGGTTAAAACTAATGGGCCAGGCAGTATTCGAATGAATGCAGTTTGTGTGAAATTATTCCAGGTATAAGCTAACCAGGGCCAAAAGTAAACCGTGCGGCTGTGCTGCCCTGCGACCAAGGAGCCGGGCAGGACGGAACAAAAGGGCCCACATTCTTCTCAGATGCTGGGAACACAGCCCACACCTCTTACTGCAATTCATTAAAACACAAATAAGACTTCACTTAGCTCATTCATTAGTCTCCAAAAGGGCACCACTTGTAATCTGTGGCCCACGTGCTCCTCGAGTTGGTTCTAGCCAGAGCATAGCGTGCAGCCCAGGTTACCCCGTCCCTCATCGCTCGCATCTCACATGAAGCTCCTAGCTCACTTCTCAGTGCAGAAGGACAGAAAGAGAAAAGATTTGGCCCTCCTTCCAAAGCCTCAAAGCCTCATTTTCAGTGCCCATGGCTGCTGATCCAGGCCAGCATTGGGAGTTAAAAGGGTCGCTTTATTAGTTTTCCTCCTTCTTCCTTAATTAACACCCAGAAGAGGACTTCCTTGCGACCGTCATAAGTAATGTCATTGCCCTCCGCTCATACCCACCTCCATCGTCCTCTCTGTCCTCACTCTCTTCTTTCTCCACCCAAACAGACCCCTTTCTGCTTCTGTGTCATATACACGGATGTGTGTGTCCTTAAACCTCTAACCTCCACAGGAACGAGAAAACAGGCCATGTTCATCTTTCTTTGAGCATAACTTCCCCTTGCTCCCCCAGCTCTCCCGTAGGCTCCACAGGCTGCGTCTATTTTTGTGTCATACATATTTTGATCTTGCATGGGCTAGAAAATACTCCATATTTATCCTTCTGAGTCTGACTTATTTCAGCTAATATGACAATTTATGAAAATGACATAATTTCATTCTTACAAATGAATACAGCATTTGTAGATGTCCCTCTCTTTATCTACCTGCTGATGGGAGTCCAGGCTGACTCCACAGCTTGGCTGTAGTGAACAGTGCCGCAGTAAAGATGGGTGCATGTGGCCTGCCGACTTGAATGCCTGTGGGTGTATACCCGGGGTGGTTTAGCCAGATACATGGTGGCTCTGAGGGGACACTTTGCCCATGGGATTCAGAAATCCTTGTATTTGAAACAAGTTATGGATGTCATGGGAAGTGTGGCTTCTGGGGGACATCACTGCTTTTCTGTGAGCCTCTGTCTGCTCACTCAGCCACAGATGTGACACACTCACCCAGTAAACAACTATGAGAGTCACTGTAAATAACAATATAATTCCAGGGTTTTTTAAAAAAAAACAGTTTGTGGTATGTAAAAACAAACGTCAACTTTTAAAACATGAGCTTTCCTTTTATTAAAACTTTTTAACATTAAGCATATTTCATTTTTAGCAATTAAGAGCTTTTTTTTGCCTCTAGACAAATTGTGCTAAAGATTGAAGCTGACATCATAGCTGATAATGGCCTTATTTTATCATTGCAGATTAGATTTATTTTCTTTCTTAATATTTAATAGTAGCAGATTTGCTGAACTCAAACACACAGTCCTAAAATGAAACACGGGCAAAAATTCTCCCCTCTTCCCCTCTGAGTTCTCGCTTCTGACTCCTTTCTGCCACGGATGGCAGGTATCAACGCCTTACCTGCTTCTCCTGAGCCTGCTTCCTATACATCTACAGCTTGTTTGGTTGTGCCCCACACCAAATATATGCCCCTGGCCGATCGCCCAGTAGCCTGGTGAATGCAGCTTCACTTGGAAAGAGTCTGACACGTGACTAAAGACCTTGGGGTGAGGACAATAGAATAGGCCCTAAGTCTCAGGACAGGAGAGACAGGAAGAAGATGAGAGAACCAGAGAAGACGGCTGTGTGGGCTCAGGCCAAGGTCAGAGCGACGTGATGCTGCAGGGGAAGTAAAAAAAGTCAGGGCCCCCAGAAGCTGGGCTTGAAGCATCCTCTTTAGAACCTACAGGGGAGCAGGGACCTGCTAGCACCTTGATTTGGGGTCTGACCTATAGAACTGCAAGAGTGAAACTCAAGTTGCTGCTGTTTGTCTTAGTTGGGATTGTTGTGAAGAGACACCATGACCACATAAAGGACAGCCATTAACTGGGGCTGGCTTACGGTTCCAGAGATTTAGTCCATTATCGTCATGGCGGGAAGCATGGTGACAGGCAGGCAAATATGGTGCTGGAGAAGGAGCTGAGAGTTCTGAGCTGGCTCTGCAGGATGTAGGAAGAGAATGCCACACTGGGCGTGGCTTGAGTTTCTAAGACCTCAAAGTCCATCTCCTAGTGACGAAATTCCTCCAACAAGGCCACACCTACTCCAACAAAGCCACACCTACTCCAACTAGGCCACACCTCCTAATAGTGCCACTTTCTAGGTTCTTATGGGGGTCATTTTTATTCAAACCACTGAACCCATGGTGATTTGACTATCACCGTAGGAAGCTGCACAGTTCCTGAACGCATTTATTTTATATGGTGTCCTTACAAAGACCCACCTCCTAGTGGAGTTACTTCTTCAGAGTTACAGTATAGATAGTCCCCAGGTAATGGAATGTCACAGAAGCACTGTGACAGATGACTCTCACCACCCATCCACTGTCATCCCCACCAGGAGGGCTCTGCAGGGTGAAGCTCACCTCTGCAGGCACTGGACAATAAGCTCCACTCCTGTCCCAGGTTCTAATGGCTACCTCAGAGGACTGTCTGTGGCTGTCACCTGCATGGGATTTTTTTATTTAAATTTTATTTGAGGATTTCATATATAAGTACTATATTTGCATCATTTCCACTCCTCCCTCTCCCTTGCATCTGCTCCCATGCTCCCCCAATTTCTTCTCAAATGCCTGACCTCTTCTTCAATTGTGGTTACATTTTATACATATGAATCGGCCTGCAGAGTCCATGTATTTGCTTGTATATATGTGTATCTGTTTAGGGCTGACCACTTGGAATTGGAAAACCTATCTCACATGGAATTAATAAGACAGCGTCCTTTCTGGGAGACACACAGCATACTCCTTGACATGCACTTGCCATTATCAGCTATTCTGAGAGTCTTAAAAATTAATTACAATTAAACAAGTATTTTATATTTAAGCATGTGTGTGTGTGGTGTGTGTGTGTGTGTGTGTGTGTGTGTGTGTGTGTGTGTGTGTGTGTACAGATGCCCGGGGTGTTGGATCTCCCAGAGTTGGAGCTGCAGGGGGTTCTGAGCTGCCTGATAGGAGAGCTGAGAACCGAATTCCATCCTCTGGAGGAGCAGGAAATGCTCTTCACTGCTGAGCCATCCCTCCAGCCCCCATTATGATCTTAATTGTACAAATTTGATGGTGTACAGAGAGATCACACAGGATACGCAATGCTTCCATCTCCTTAAACACTGTAAAGGTTTCATTAGCACCTAATAATTGTGCATATTTACTGCATACAGAGTTTTGACTTACTTACTAGCCTGCTGTCACAAAAAGTCAAAATCCAGACTCGTTAAGCCCTAGGAAAAGTGGAAGAAAAATATTTTCTGCTCTTTGATAATGCAGGGGCGTAATTATATGTTTCCGGAACTGCAGCTTCAGGGAGTTTTGAAACACATAATTTAGCATGCTTCTGCTGTGTGAAGTATTCTAGTGTAGCAAACAGGATCGAGGCTATTATACTCAGTTCATCCAGAAAGTAGAAACATAATTTATGCTTTTGGAGTGAGGGAGAGAGAATGTGCCTGGAGTGGCCAATTTCAATCCCCGTGTTTTCTAATTTTTAACACTGTGGTTAAGCTCTAGTTACTGCTGAAAAAAAATGTGTGCTGCTTAGAGCCAAAGAGCTCTAGGCTCTGGGACCCTTTTCGTGTGGGGATGGTGGGAAGAGGAAAGGAAGAGTGAGCAGGCAGTTGGAGCTGCAGTTCCCACAGGACTGTGGAGAGCGGGGAGGAAAATGAGCTCGGGAAGGCAGACATTAGGGAAAACAGAAACATCTCAACATTTAACAGCCAGAACCGTGTCCTGCTGCATGTCAGCTGGACGGGGCTCTGGAGAGATGAACATAAACATAGCGTTTTGCCAAATACCTTCACACACATCATCCGGTCTCACTGAGGAGGCAACAGTTTGAGCAAATATTCTCCCCATTACTGAGTTCCAAGATCTGTGGTCCATGGTGCTTGGAGCCTAAATTTTGTGATTTCAAATTCAACTGTCTCTTTCACAAAATTCTATCTAGTTTTCCAAATGAGACTTCAGGCTATGCTTGCCTGGCACGCGCAATGCCCTAGTGACAGCTCCCAGGGCACACAAATGGGTCCTGGTGCTGTACACCTAGTACTCAGGAAGATCAGAAGTTCAAGGTCATCCTTCACTACACAGTGGGTTTGAGGCTAGAACATGCCACCAACCCAATTCCATTTAGAAAGAGGAATCCAATTTAAAAATAAAATTCAAAGAGTAACTGGAATGGGATGTCCAGGGTCAAGGTTACCAAGAAGATTGTCACAGGATAAGTTCTTAATTGTAGGCACTCTGAAGGCTGTGTTAGGTAGGAACTTCTGATGGTGACAGGAGATGGCGAGACAGACCTCTGCTCAGTGGCCTCACTCACAGAGACCAACATCAGAGTGAAGACAGCATGTCTACTCCACCCCATAGCTAACCCCAAACTCCAGTCAAAGTATTTCAAAGCAGGGGCTAGGGGGCTGGCATGGTTGACAGTGTTCACTGTACAAGCATGAGCCCTGAGGCCAATTCCCAGTACCCGTATTAAAACAAGGGGTAGCCTGGAATCCTAGCCTTGGAAAGGCAGAGACAGATGGATTGCTGGGATGCATTGACCAGTCAATCTAGTTCAATTACAGACCCTGTCTCAAAAAGATAAACTGGAGAGATGATTAAGGAAAGCACGATGTTAACTTCATTTGTGTACACACACACACACACACACACACACACACACACACACTCACACACACAATATCCCTAGCAGATCCTTTTACAGGACGATGGGTTTGAGAAGGGCACATCACTGAATTTAAACTAGCATCCAAAAGTACAGTTCACCTTTTCCAGAAGTACTGGGAACTGAGACGCCCAAGTCCTTCCAAATGCCAGCCTGCATCCTCCGCCTCTAGGGGACTATGGGACCATCTTCAAAGGTCAGGGATGAAGACAAACTGGCTTTTCACTCTGCTGTGCAAGGCTCCCTGGTCCTGGCTAAAGCTTGTCTCTTCCCACAGACCCTCAGCCTCTCTCTCCTGAGGCACCACCAGCCGACAGGTGCTGACAAGGCCAGCTCACTCTGTGTGGCCGTGTGTGCACCTCTGCATGCTGGGCTTGCATGTGTTATTTCTGGTTTCAGACTGAATAAGGATTCCAGTTCTAAGCAAAAGGAACTCTACATAAATTATTAGCCAGGCTGTGTTGGCTTTGTGCTCAGGTGAACCCTGCCCCAGTTTTAGCTACTGCCTCCACTGCTCTGTAACAATAAGCAGAGGACTGACGCCAGGGACAGCTGACCCACACTCTCGGTATAGCTCCCCAGTTGGAAGATGCTTTGTTTATGGGATGTTAAGTAGTGAAGAGACAGCAGTGTGGCCTCGACAAAACCTAAACATGAAGTTTGCCATGGGCTGGGAAGCACTGCCCAGCAGTACCTCAGACTCGCTTCCCTAGGCTGCGTGGAGCCCTCTGCCAGCCCAGTGATCGTTAGCTAGAAATGCATTCCCTTTTAAAGGATTTGTTTATTTTTATTTTACATGTCTCAGTGCCTTGCCTGCCTATATGTCTGGGCACCCTGTGGGTGCCTGGTGCTCACAGAGGCCAGAAAGAGTTGGGTCTTCTGGAACTGGAATTACAGATGGCCGTGAGGTGTCATGCGGGTGCTGAAAACTGAACTTGTGTCCTCTGCAAGAGCATCAGGTAGTCTGAAGAGCTGTCTCTCTGGCCCCAGGAATGCATTCACTTTTTAGAAGCAATCTGCATTGTTACGCTCCACGTAGCTAACTACAGAGAGAAAATAATTTGTGCTTGGTAAAGGAAGTAAATTAAATACATTATTAACACTAATAAGAAAGTTATATTCATTGTAAGGCCAGAAACTAATACAGAAGAGTCAATGGTATTAACCAGTTTGCTCTAAAATAACTAGTGGTGGCCAGGGGTTGGGAGTGAGGAGGGGGGGGCTGTAAGATGATCAGCTAAGTTGGGTGGGGTATAAAGTACTCCTTCCAGTCTCAGTCTTTCGCTTTTGAAGTCAGCCACTGTAACAAGGTGGTGCTTCTGTTGTTGATTTTGGTTGTTCTTTTAAGTATCTGACACAGTCATAAAACACATTAAATTAAATCTACACAGAAGAATGTTGTGTGTACACAGAAACCTGTGACTCCTCACTGGAAAACCTAAAGGCAATAGAGGCAACGGCCACTGGCGAAAAGTTGGTTTTCACAATGACATTCTAAACATGCATGGTAACTTGATTGGCTGATTCAGAAAAGAAACATAAAAATAGGAATAAGGGGCTGGAGAAATGGCTTAATGGTTAAAATCACTGGCTGCTATTCCAGAGGACCTAGGTTCAGTTCCCAGCACCCACATGATGGCTCACAACCATCTGTAACTCCAATTCTAGGAGATCTGATACCATCTTTGGATCTCTGAAGGCACCAGGCACGTGCAGGCAAAACACTCATACATATAGAACAAAGTAAAAATAAATTTATAAGAAAGAATAACAATGAAATTAAGGAAATGGCTCAGTAGAACCTTCTTGTCTACATGTTTTGTTTTGTTTTGTTTTGTTTTGTTTTCCATAGAGGGTTTCTCTGTATAGCCTTTGCTGTCCTGGAACTTACTCTGCAGACCATCCTGTACTGGAACTCACAGAGCTCTGCCTGCCTCTGCCTCCCAAGTGCTGAGATTGCACCATGACCACCTAGCCAAATGGGGCTTCTGATTGCCAGACTTAGACTTCAATACTTTGAGGGTTGGACCTTGGCAGCCATCCTCAGGAGGAGGAAGTGGCCAAATAAGGGCATAAACCCTGGGGGTTAGCTACAGTAATTTAATCTAATGATTTTTAGCAAGAGAGAGGAAATTGGGGAGAAGAACAAGGTCTGCCAGAGCCATGCTCACATGCTCCAGATGACCAGAGTTACTTCACACACAATAATAATAATATTAGCAATAAAACTGAAAGACCGAAGTGAATGAGAAGGGAATTAGCCTCCCAAGTATCAAAACACAGAGTAACACTATAGTTAAAACCCTGAGACAGTAGCATGAGGAAGTATGGTAATAAAGCAAGGGTAGAGATGGGGGGTAGATATATAAATAAAGCATTTTCAGTCTTTTTCTGCCTGATTTGGAATAAATTCTATTTTTAATTTGGGAAAAAAAACCTATGTATTAAGGAATATTTACTTTTATATTATACTAGTTACTTTTCCTTCTACTGTGACCAAATGCCTGACAAGGAAATGTTAAAGGAAGACAGATTTATTTAGGCTCGTGACTTGAGGGTCCAGTCCGCCATGACAGGTAAGTCAAGGCAGCAGGGTGAATCACTGCAGTGCTGGCAGGAGCCTTATGCTCACTCATATCTGCACGGACAAGCAACAGGGCTGTGCTCTAAACCTCAAAGCCCACCCTCTAGAAATCCACTTCCTCTACAGTTCCACACCCTCTCCATGAAGCACCACTGTCGAGGAACCAAGTACACAAATGCATGAGACGGTGAACGCTATTTTACGTTCATACCAGAACTAAGTCAGTATTTCTGTTTCATAACTCATTTCTGTGTTTATGTTGTTATAGAAAGGTGCATCTTTCTATTAAAATCTTAGGTTTTAGACCTTTATACTCTGTTTATATGTCTCTCAAAGGTGAATACTGTAACACTCAATAAAGGAAAACGATACAATTCCACCTGCACGGAGCTCACAGCCAACACTTACAAATCCAACATAGACGATACATGCGTTCATGTGTATGCATGCAAACATTACATACGGACCTTTGTATGTATGAGCTTGTGTGGGCTCGCTGTAGTGTTGTGAAGGAAGTGTCCCCCATAGTTCAAGCATTCAAACATAAGGTCCCATTTAGTGGGTGTTTGTGGCAGGTTAGGAGGTGTGGCCTTGTTGGGTGGAAGTCTCTGAGAACTAGTCAGAACCAGTATATTGTACTAGTATAATTTCAGTTCTCTCTGTCTCTCTGCTTCCTTCGTGGTGTGCAATGTGAACCCTCAGCAGCCTGCTTGCTGCTTTAGTTACTATGTCTGTCTGCTTGTTGCCATGTTCCTTGCCACGATGGTCATGGACGCTAGGCCTCTTGAAATGTGAGCCCCAAATAAACCCTCCCCCTTGGAGGGAAGCTCCCGGGGATGAAACAAAAGGATATCCTAAAAGGAAGTAAACCAGTCTAATCTGGAGAAAAACACCTTAAACTCAGGAAGTAAACAACTCAAAAGCTTCAGGAAGTTCCTGAAACTGACCAGATTCACTAGGCAGGGTTCCCCAAGTATATATAAGCTGTAAGGCCTGCTGAACCACCTGGAAGAAGCAGAGCCCAGCTGAGCCACCAGAAAAGAACACCACCCCCAACATGTTAAGCTACCTGCAGATTGGACAACGCATTCCGGGTTGTGAAAATTGTCACTCATGATGGGGTGGGCTCTTAGTGATTCTGTCTTCAAGTCATTCTGCTCCTTGAAAAAGCCTATCACCCATATTCTGTAAGTATCCCCAATAAAATGTCTCACCAAATTGGACTTGGGTGGCTTCTGCTGTTGGCTGCCTATCTGGGGTGAGTAGGCATCCCTAGGAGAGCTGCTGCGTCCCCCACACATCTGTGTGCTAAGTCCCAAGAGACTCTGCCAAAGGCACAGCCTTGCACAGCAGTTCTGTGAAGTTGTCTTCCTGGGAACTGCCTGCTCAGTCTTGGACTGGAGCCACCCTTGCTACTGATCCCTAAAGCTGAGCATTATTGTTTCAAAACAATTTACGTAATCCTCCTCATTCCTCCCTCAGACATCACTTGCCTTTCTGAATGCATCCATAATTTACCACGGTGCTCATATTCTGACGACAGGATGCATGCCGAATTAAATTTATTATCTTCATAGATCCATTTCTGTGTACGTGTGCAACAGTGTGACGTTTCTTTGGAGACCACAAGAGGAGAGAGGGGAGGATGAGAAACAGTCCTGAAGCAGGTCCTCATGCTGTTGTTTCCCAGGGGGAGGAAGATGGTCCAATCCAGGTAGAACTGCTTGGGTCATGGCTAAGGCCTCAAGGTGCCTGTGGCTAAAAGATGATGACAGTAGAATACGGTGGAAGGACGGGCTCCATAGGGGGAATAAGCTACCAGAAAATGGGGCAAGAGGTGGCAGAGACAGGCCACAGATGTCAGATATGTAGACTATATCCTGGGCTTACAGGGGAGTCCACCAAGCTTGTTGAAAGGGACAGAAGAAGGACATAGCCAAATAGGCCTAAGAAGGACCCCTTTGTGACAGCTTGGAGAGACGAGCTGGCTTGGAGTCTAGCGCAGTGAACCTGGAAGTTCAGCTGAGAGGCCCATGCTGTTAGCTGGAAGAGGAAGAAGGTGAAGGTGATTTGGGAGAGTTCACGGTCCTGCTTGACCACACACTGGTACCACAGCCCCGTGCAAGTAGACAGCAATGCATGAGAGTAAGCACCCTCTATGCATTCTCTGTACAGCCAGAGATGAGGCGGTGAGAACCCCTGAGGCTTTGGCAGGAGGGTTCTGGATGGAGACTAACAACCGGAAGGAAGCCATCATTTGGAAAAGCCTATTAGCTGAACATTTAACACCTGAAGTCCTGAAGTTCCCCTCTTGTGGGAGATTTGATGCTCACTGCCACCACCGGACCTTATCAGGGCAAGGCGGCACCTATCTCAGCTGGCTTTGGTTGCCACCACAACATGGTACAGCTTAGAACAGCAAACAGTCATTACCTTATGGTACTGCAGGCTGGAAATCTGAAAGGAAAGCAGGGGGCTGGGCTGGTTCTTCTGCGAGCGGTGCCTCTGACTTGAGGTAGCCAACTTCCCATAACTTCTGCGTGTTCCAGTCTCCTCATAAGGATTCGCACCCCATAAGTGCCCACCTTGATAACCTCACTTTACCTTAAGCACCTGCTGTGTGTCTCCATCACGTGTGTATGAATACATGGGTAGGCCAGAGGACAAAGGGTGTCTTTGAGGACACGGGGTGACTTTCTTTAGGAAACATCCATTGTTGATTGATTGATTCATTGGTTGATTCATTGATTGATTGACACAGGATCTTTCGTAGGCCCGGAGCTCATCATGTAGGCTAGGCTGGCCCATGAATCCCAGGCATCCTTCCTTCATCTGCCCAGTTCTATAGTTACAAGCACCTGTCACCCTACCCACTCTTTTTCAATGTGAGTTCTGGGGATCGCCACTGAGAACCATGTCTCCACGTGCAATGAGATCCTGAGTAACTGAGGTTCAGTGCACGAATTTAGAAAGACTCAGTTCCCCCTGTGACAGCATCTTCATGGATGTGGGCACACCACCCGGAGGTCGCTTCATCCTCCTGTCCTGGATGAGCTGAGGAGCCACTGGCTCCCAGTCCCCTCAGATCTGGCGGTTTGTTACAGGAGGATCTGTCACTCTGTTACAGGGTAATGGAGGAGACACTTACCGGCTTCCTAACACTCTTCTCTCTGCTGGTCACCTCCACAAGACCACCAGTGGACAGGAGAAGACTCCCTGATGACTCCAGGAGACATGCGTTAATTCCCTGAAGCTACACAACTGCACCATTTCTCTGAGAACCCCCTTGCACAGGGCATGGGAGCCTGGCAAGTTGTCTCACTGCGCCCTCTCGTCAGCCAGCATGCGCAGGATGGCTAGGCAGTGTGGCAGCTGGCAGTTATTCACCCTGCATACACAGCTTGGGGCAGAAAGGCTTTTCTTCAGCTTATAACTCCCAGGTCCCTCTCCCACCAAGGGAACACAGGGCAGGAACCTGGAGGAAGGCACTCAAGAGCAGAGACAATGAAGGGGTGTTGCTTCCTACCTTGCTCTCCATGGCTTTCTTGCCTGCTTTCTTTTATTGTCCCAGGACCACCTGCCCAGGAATGCTACCACCCACAGTGAGCTGGGCCCTCCCGGATCAATCACCTCTCAAGAAAATTCCCCACAAGCCAATCTGGTGGGGGTGTTTTCTCAGTCGAGGTCCCCTCTTCCCAAATTATGATCGCTTGTATCAAACTGATATAAAACCTGCCAGCACACCACCCTGGCAATGGTAGTGCCAGGCCCTGACCTCGATCCTGTTTATCTCCAGTCTACTTTTACCCATGTCAGTCCTGAGAAGACATACTGAAAGGTAGTTAATCTTGATTCTCCTCAACATGGGATTTGGAGTCACCTAGGAGACATACCTCTGGGCTTGTCTGTGAAGGTGTCTCCGGAAAGGTCTCACTGATGAGGGAATGCTCACCCTATAAGCTGGGCCCCAGACCGAATGAAAAGGCAAAGAGGAGAAAATGAACTCAATACCAACATTCGCCTCTTTGTTTCCTGAGTACAGACACTGTACAGCCAGCACCTCACCCTGCCCTCCTGCCACCATCCTCCCCTGCCATAATGGGCTGTCGCCTCAAATTGTGATCCCAAATTAGCCCTTCCTTCCTCGAGCTGTTTTTACAACTAATTCAACCTACACACGGACCTCAGGAGAATGTATTCACTATTCCCAATGTAAATGTAACCTCCATACCCCTAAGCTTTCAAACCAGAAACTTCCCCTATCAGGGACACGTCAGGGGCTGAAGGTGGCATGCTGGAGAGGTCAGGAGAGGCCTCTGAAGGAAAGTCACTCACACCCTGCCCTGGTCATTCCTGAGAAGTATCATTTAATTTTTGGAAACAGCTCTAGTGCCCTGCTATCTCGGTCAGTAGGCACCTGAGGCTCCTGAACTCGGGGTCATGGGTTTGCGCCCTGTATTGTGTACAGGACATTGGGCGGGGCGTTGCGGTGAGTGCCTTTAATTGCAGCACTAAGGAGTCTGAGGCAGGGTTCACGGGTTTAGGGCTGCAAGGAGTGATATGCAAGATAACAACCTTTGCTTCTGTGTTTCAGAAATACTACAGGAGAGCCAGCAAGATGACTCAGCTGGTCGTAGCACAAGCCTGCCTAGTTGAATTCCATCCCCAGGACCCACAGTGGAAGAAAGGAGCTCTGTGGAGCTGTTTTTTCAGAGTCTGGAAAAAGGACTCTGAAAAAACGGTCCTCTGGCCTGCACACATACGCACATGAGCGCACACACAACACAATAATATTATTAATAATAGTAATAATATTTTTTAAAAGGAGATATCATAGAAAAGAGAGGGACAATTTCTTTCCCACACTTCTCACTCTTCATGACTCTGTTTCCTTAAACACTGGTCCCCTCCCACATAAACCTCTGGAAGAGTTTCCTCTGACCTTGGCTAACAGGACCTTTGTCTCCCCTGCTCCTCCAGGACACTCTACCCAAACTTTTAAACTCTCCTCTGAAGTTAGAGAGATGGCTCAGAGGTTAAGAGTACTCGCTGCTCTTGCAGAGGACCCGGGTTTAGTCCCATTACCCACGAGATGGCTCACAACTGTTTGCAACTCCAGTTACAAAGGATCTGATGCCCTCTTCTTACCACTTCTTACCACTGTATGCATATGGTGCACACACACACACGCAAACATATATTTTATATATGTAAAATAAAAGCAGATAAACTTAAATTCTTCTCTGGTGAGTTAGCCATCTCAGGGTAGACCTTGACTGCTATATCAGTGTACCAGGCTATAAACACACACACACACACACACACACACACACACACACACACACACACACACACACACACAGAGCGTTCACAGAGCTAACAGGTTGGAAAGAGGAAACTAATACTTTTGATAAGTTTTCCCAGATAGAACACCAGGGGACAGATTTGTACCTTATATAATCTCAGACATGGTTATATGATTTTATTTTCAGCATATGATCTAAGTAAGAACAAGGACCAGACTATGTGACCTGTCCAGTGTAGGACTGTTAGGTTGGCTGCTGAGGAGCTCCCCTCCCCCTCTCCTGAGAAGTCAGCTTGTGCCCTAGAGACAGGCGAGGGCTACCAGGGGCGGCCCTGGCCCAATCCACGGGCTCACTGCCTGAGTGCGGAGCCGGGTGTTCAGCCTGAAGAAGCTGCTGCTACACAGAATGCCAGTTGTTTTGTTCCTGTTTAAGTTTCTAACGTTGGGCAGACAAGGCAGTTCTGTGGACATAAGCACTCGCCACCAAAGACGATCTCATTTGGTATCCGGAGGCCACAAGGAAAGAGAATCTGTTTCCACAAGTTGTCCTCAAATCGCCACATGTGAGTTACACACACCACATACATCACATAAACACACACATTAAAAGGAACTAGTGCTAAAAGGCATCTATATTTTTTAAATATGTTTATACTTTGTATATTACACGGATGCTGTTTATTACTGTAAATTGAACTGTGTCTCCTCCAACCCAAAAGTCCTGGTACCTTGACTGGGAGCTGGATTGGAAACAGCTGGCACCCACATAATTCACTAAGAGGAGTCAAGAACTGGAGCACAGTGGGCTCCCTACTCAGTATGACTGGCATCTGTATAAAAAGTGGGAGCTTCTGACACGGAGAGCCAAATGATGTGGAATGTTCCTGTACACAGTGTGAAGATGTGTCACTGTGATTGGTGGAATAAAGAGGTGAATGGCCAATAGCTAGATCGGAAGAGGCTGGGCGGGACTTCTGGGGACAGAGAGGTCCTAGAGAAGAAAGGAGGATTGCCAGTCAGCTTGGGAAAAGCAGCATGAGCAGTAAGGAGAGATGAGGTAAGGAGCCACACAACAGACGTATATTAAAATACATGGGTTAAGTTATAAGAGCTAGTGGGACAAGCCAAAGCTAAGGCCAAGCTTTTATAATTAATAATGTGTTTCCATGTCATTATTTAGGAGCTGGTGATACAGAGAAAGACTCGCTGCAGGCATGAGGGGAGAAGTCATATGGGTGGGAAGATAAAGATGGAGGCAATGGGTCTATAAGCTGAGAAGGACTCCCAGGCCACCAAAACTCGAGTGAGGCCTGGAGCAGGTGCCCACGTACACCTCAGTCCTGATCTTCAGCCTCTAGAACCAGATGCACTTTTGCTTCTCCAGCCACACCTGCCACAAGTTGCTTGTTTCTTCATGCAGTCCTGGAAAACTAAAACAATGCTAGAAGACGTTATGGTGCCACCCTTC
>JAQHUG010000148.1:133647-149693 GCA_028555095.1 Dicrostonyx torquatus
CGTCGCAACTCCCAGACCAGGGGCTGGGGTAATGCTTCCAATCATACACCAACTTCTTTCCTAGTTAGGGTTTCTATTGCTGTGAAGAGACACCATGACCAAAGCAATTCTTATAAAGGAAAAAATTTAATTGAGGTGGCTTACATCTTTAGAGGTTCAGTCCATTATCATGGTGGGACATGGCAACACGCAGACAGACACGGTACTAGTTACATCTTGATCAAGGGGCAACAAGAAGTGGACTGTAATTCTGGGAGTAGCTTGAGTAGAGGAGAACTCAAAGCCGCCCCCCCCCGTGGTGACACACTTCCTCCAACAAGGCCACACCTACTCTACAAAGCCACACCTCCTAATAGTGCTACTCCATTTGGGGGCCATTTTCTTTCAAGCCACCACATCTTCTTAACAACTTAGCCGTGCTTGTTGGCATTAGCCATATCATGTCTTATTTTGTTACATTTTGTGTTAAAGGCAAATGTGTGGCATCCTGATGAGCACCCCACTATTGAGCGATATCCAGTCACTCTGTGAACCCTGACTTTGCATTTGTGTTAATTAAATAAAACTAACCTTGTGTCAGGAGACTGTGTTAGCAACTAGCTGACCAGAAGGCATCAGGAAGAGACAGAGAGACGTGGGAAGCAGTAGGATCAGGTTTGGAGTGGTGCGGGATTTTTTGGTTTGTGGAGCAGAAGCACAGGTCTTTCTCAGATGCCAGTAAGGAGGGAAGGTTGGCTAATTATGACCAAGCCTCTCTGAACTAGCAGATTTTTACCCCAGTCTTTAAATCTTGAGTCTTATTTATAAATGGAACAATAGAGATTTCGTTAAAGCTACTGTTAGTGGCAGCGACAGGACTGGTGCCTGTGAGAACAGAATTCCCACCGGGCTGCAGCCTGAGCTGAGTGGCCAGGTTGCTGCTAGAGAAGCTGACCTGTAACTGCAGAATTGCAGCTGCCGACTGAAATAGCAGTAGATTAAGGCACAGCCACTGCGCCGAACACTCCCCAAGAACCGGGGAGGAGGCACCTCCTCCCTTCCTCTTCTTCATCCTCACCTCTTGCCATGCTGATAGCTGGGTTTTCTACTTAGTTTTCCTTGTTCCTTTCTCTGCTCAAACTCAGACTCTCCCTGTATAAAGCATCGGCTTATTGGCAACGGTCATTTTGATGTGTCATACACTATCTGGTCCCTTTCAAAGACAGAGTCACCTCACAGGTCTGACCTCAAGCAGTCCAGGTTGGGCCAGTGCTCCATAGTCACCAACCTGAGCTTCCTCCCAGCTTCCATGCCGGCCCTGACAGTAACAAGGACTCCACCCGGAGAGCAGGACTTTCGAAGAACCAGCTCTCATACCCTCATCCACCAAATGTCAGGGGCATTGCACACACTCTGCACTGCGCCCTAGCATTTCTGCCCAGAGAAGACCAAGAATTCTGCCTGCTGGACTCTGGGAGAAGATCTGCTTCCCGCTTGACGTCTGTTGGAGGAAGCCCAGTCGCAGATCTGTGGAAGTGTTTCCCGGCAGTTTGCCTCAAACAAGGTATTGGCAGCAGGACTGGGACTCATCAGTATGCAAAAAGATGTCTTCAACATCTCAGCTGCCTGATAAAGAAGCCTGGGGTGGGGTGGGGTGGAGGTGGGGTGGGGGTGGGTTCTGGGATCAAGCACTGGCTGCTGGCTAAAACTTCCACTCTCTTTCGGCTCTTCCTCTCTTGATTGTTGGAGGTTTTATGACTATTGTTGCTTTGCTTTGCTTTATAATATTCCTTAGTGTATACACCAACACACTATCTCACTTTTATAATATTCCTTAGTGTATACACCAACACACTATCTCACTTTTCAAACATTTATTAAATAGACACAGGAATCAAAGGACACTCTCCCAGAGGTACTTCTAATTGTCAAGGTAAATATAGATGGTTCAAAACCAAGTTTTCCATTTTTATGAAATTTGGGGCCGGGAGAGTCATTTACTGCTCATCATTTTGATTATTTTTCAAAAATCTTCCTTTTGGGCTTTGAAGATCATATAAAGGAAATGTGTGTGCTTGTGAGTTCTATTCTGCTTGCTTTCCTAGAAGAAATGGCTCAGGCAGGCTAAGAGCTAGTTCATGGGTGGAGCCAGATGCAGTGAAAGACTCTACGGAGAATAAGGGAGGGAGGGAGAGAAGAAAAGAGAGGGGGAGGAAGCAGGACACTCAGTTTTCTCCTTTGACCTCAATGTGCATGTACAAGGCACACACGTGTGCATACGCCATACATAGCATATTGGGCTTGTGTGCACACACACATGAACTTATGAAGGGAGAAGTATATGCTAGTAAGCAAATGAGATTTTGAGTAGATCGTAGGTGTCCAGTTGGCTGAGAGCTGGGACATAGAGTAAAGTCTTTGCTTTTTCTCATGGATAGAAATCAGTTCCAGTTGGGTCCAAAATCCTGAAACGTAGAACAAAGCCATAAAAGGGATAGATAAAATATGAGTGAGACACTTACATGACAGCAGGGAACAGGGCCTTCTACGATGACACTGAAGAGAGTCACTGTGTCAGGATGGTTAACCAAGATCAGAGATCCAATGAATGCACATGTGTGCATAAATCTCTAACAGTCACGAATAAACCTAGAGGAATGTTAAATGTTTCGCCCTTCCATATGTTATTATAAAGACAAAACAAAAACGTGTAAAGATATTGAAAGAAAATAATAAATCTTAGCAAAATAGCAAAGGCTCGAGTCATGAGCTACTGCACCGTAGCCCTGTGATGTTGCTGAGTGGGCAGTATTTGGGGAGGGCATAAAACATATACATACATACACACATACACACACACATACACACACACATACACATGCACACACACGTACACACAAATAAATTGTTTCACCCACGAGCCTTGTGTTCTTGCCTGCATTTCAGCACAAAATCATATGACCTTATATTTTTTCCCATGTAAGTTTATTTCATGGACACATTGGATATGTTTGATTGTTTTTCAAGACAGGCTTTCTCTGTGTAGCCCTGGCTGGCCTGGAAGGCACTCTGTAGACCAGGCTGACCTCAAACTCACAGAGATCTGCCTGCCTCCCAAGAGCTGGGGTTAAAGGCATGCATCACCACGCCCAGCAGACACATTGATTTTTTAAATTTGTTTATTCATTTATTTTTATTTATTTGTTGAGAGTGTGTGTGTATAACCAGAGGGTAACTTGCAAGAGCCACTTTCCTTCCACCCTGTGGAGTTCTATGTATAAATTTTGATTTTTTTTCAAAACTACAAATAGAGTTAAACTTAAAAAATATAATCATTCATGTATTTTCCAAACATATTTTTCTTGGAAAAATATTTCTAAAATATCCTACATGATCCATCAAAATTAAAAGATATAATTTTAATGAATGACTATCAGGAGTTCAAATCTCAGCATTGAGGGAACTGGGGCAGGAGGATTGCAAGGTTCACTGCAGAGTGAACCTCTGTCTCAGAAAATGAGAGAGGGAGCAGAAGGGAGTAAAGGAATTTAAAATTAAAAATTGATTACACATAAGTGAATTTTAAAGCTGTGTTCCCTAGTTAAGCCATATTAAGTATTTCAATAAAAATATTATTTCAAACCTAGCCTCGCTGTCCCTGTTGCTGACATAGGCAATGGAGTTGTGCTTCACACCTGTGAGGCTTAAGGGTGTGTGTGTGTGTGTGTGTGTGTGTGTGTGTGTGTGTGTGCAGTGCCCTCGCATGCACGTGCGTGTGTGT
Source organism: Dicrostonyx torquatus (assembly GCA_028555095.1). Classification (NCBI taxonomy): domain Eukaryota; kingdom Metazoa; phylum Chordata; class Mammalia; order Rodentia; family Cricetidae; genus Dicrostonyx; species Dicrostonyx torquatus. The sequence goes on from JAQHUG010000148.1 coordinate 137,408, forward strand.
ACATGCATGCACACATATGCAAAATACTACATATATTAAAATGATAGCATTCCTATAGAGAGTAATGTGTGTATAAAATTCTATACATGTACAAAAATCATTTTTACCTTACAAAAAGAATAGCATCTACACATAAAATATTATATACAGACTCCTACATATGGAAAGAGAAAAACCATGCATTATCTATAGTGCAACATGTTCCTTGGTTGCCAAATGCAATCACGAATGTCACCAATCTGGAAAACTCTCCAGATTAAAGAATTTGAACACTAAAAGAAGCCAAAATGTGGGGGAGGCACTCCACCCAACCAAGAAACCGTGTTTCCCATGCCAAAACAAACTGAATTGCTACTCCAAGAGCCAGGACTTCCCATCGAAGCCCCGTCCACTCATCAGACTCTGCAGTCGGCAGACAGCTCTTCCTCAGCTTCAGCAGCAACAAGACACCAGCCTGGTACTGGGACAAGGCCACCTTTGGTTTCAAGGACAGGAGCCCAGAGGTGAGAGATGTTTTCCAGAAACCTAAGTGGTGTTATTTAGGGTGTGTGCCCCAATGTTTTTATATTGTGCACCCCTAGTCTTGAAGGAGGCATTGACTTTGACAGCATTTAAAATACAGTTACTTTTTTTTCTTTTCCTGCGATAGGGTCTCACTCTGTAGCCCAAGCTAGCCTAAAACATACTACATAGATAGAGTGACCTCAAACATACTACATAGATAGAGTGACCTCAAACATACTACATAGATAGAGTGGCCTCAAACATACTACATAGATAGAGTGGCCTCAAACTCATCACCCTTCTGCCTCAGACATCCAAGTGCTGGCTGGTATTATAGATGTGTGTCACCATACCCAGCTCAAAACCCACTGCTTTAATAAAAGCAAGCAACAAAAAAATCATAAATAGAATAAGAGCAGACTAGAAAATATATTTGCAACATCTATGACAAAAGGAGATACTGCAAGGCCATTGCCATGTTTGTTGTTTATTTTTGTTTTTTTAAGGCTTTAAAAATTGCCTCCAATGGCTTCTTGGTGTTTTGTCTAAATAAGGTGAAAAGGTGTCTCCAGAGGAAGATGCAAAATGATCATACCGAACAGTAAACACACATATACACAAACTTCTCAAACATATTCATTCATACCCCTGACCTTCCATGTTAAAGGACTCATAGCAATCATCCTGGGTGCACTAAGGGCCCAGTGTGGTCCAGCTCAGGACACCTGTCTTACAACAGAGACAGGAAGGCAGGCTGCAGGGAGAGTGCTCTGTGAAGAGCTGTCATAGAAGAACCAAGAGCACCAGGGTCCCCTAGTCTGAGGATGGAGGGTTGGGGGAGTCACTGACTCTGTCCCTCCTAAGGACCGTCTGAAGTCAGGAGAGGAAGACAACAGAGGGCTAGCAAACAGCCATCATAATGGCTGCTCTGAGGACGCGTGCAGGACATGTTGGCTCCTGCACTGGGTGCCTAGCAGGTTTCTGCACATTCTCAGGGGAAAAGCCGGCTCCGTGAAACAGCACCTTGACCAAACATATCTCTTCCCATTGATCACACCCGTCCCCCAGCACATAAACCAAAGTCCATTAGACTCACGTCTAAGGCATCATTTCTTCTTTGATAGAACACGCCAGTTAGAAGTTTTCTCTTCCCACTATTTACTTAAAGCAGTGGCGAATACAGAACTAACATCTCAGGACAAATAGCCAAATAGCCTAAAAATAATATTTTTATTCCTTATTAACTGCGCTAAGCACCTTGCTATTTAATGGAAGACCTTATAAATCACCATAAAAAAAGAAATATTTCCAGAGCCAACTTCAGAAAAGATCCCATCCGTCACCATAGTGCAAATTTCCAGTCACTGCTCAGAGCCCTCGAGGGGCTGGACCAGGACACTTGGGATGGTTCATCTTCACTGCCAGCCTAATTGAATTTAGAATCACCTCACAGACAGTAGCACAAAGCTCTGGGTGTGTCTGTGAGGTTGTTTCTAGAGAGGGAACAGTTCACTCTGGATAGGGGTGACACCTTGCCATGGGCTAAAGGCCTTGATGGAGTACAGGGGAACAAGAGGATAAAGGGCTCCCATCTACCCCCTGCCCAGCCAGAAAGTGGACAGGTTTCTTCCACCACACACTGCTGTTCCACACGCTTCCCGCCCAAACACACGGGAGCAAAGGACCAGAGGTGGAGCCCTCTGAACTGTGAGCCCAAATAGAGCCCCCTTCAGTTATAGCAGGCATGTTAGTCAAAGCAATGAGATAAAATCAGCTCCTTCCCAGATACCGAAATCTGGTGACCCCTTCAGTCTTCAAGGTATTTTCCCCACAACTGTGCAGGACAGAAACTGATGCCGATGTGGGTGACTCCTGAACATGGAGATGTAAATAGTTGTGTCTGGCTGAATGCCGTTGGCCGCTGATCCCTTTAAAGATTTGTCCCTGCATCTCAGGTCTGACTTTATGTACACTGGGATACCCTTGTCAGTCAAGCCTTAATAATAAAATCTTTAGTCTGTTCAGTTTTTGTCACCATGAGAAACAGGACTGAGCTTTCTTCGAAGATTCCTTTCATCACAGGAGGACTATGAATGCCCAGCCAATCAGAAACTACAAAGCCAAGCTTCTGTGTCTGAGGACATCATTAACTTGCAGAGGTGGCATTTGTGACAGGATCGTGAACGGGTCATCAGAAGCTACTGTTTGAGAGTTGCCCCTGGCTGTGGAGTTCCATGTCCCACTCACAGACTCAGTTTCCCTTCTCTGAAGCAAAGTTGGTGATCCCTAACATCTCTGCCTTCTATGCTTCTCCACCGTCAAACACATCTGGGCTCTGTCTTTGAACAAAAAAAGACTTAGGATGCAGCACCGATGAAAAGCTCTGTCCTATTACAAAGTACAGCACAGATCCACAGCATACCAACATGATTTAAGATACAGTTTCAAAAAAACAAAAAATTTCTGCTGACTCATCCCTCCCTGTGAACAGGGAATGCTCCCACCAGCCAGACCCCATACTCTTTGAGAAAGAGCTACCACACAGCTCAAGGTTGGAGGGAAGACCATGACTTGAGCCTCTTATAAGGTCAGTGAGGCGGGTGCACTGTGTGAGCAATGCCTACAAGCCCAGGCTGGCTGCAACTGTCAAATGCACGAGGGCTTCTAAGGGGGTTTGCAGAAAATTATCCTACAGTGGAAACTACCATCCCAACCCCAAATCATCACTAATTAATCAAGCACCATAGAAAACAAATACAGCAGGCTTTGTCGATTTGAATTTTTCAAAGGAAAGAGAAATGACTGAATTGACACACTGAAATCCACGAATTCTGCATAAATACATGCGTATATATTCAGAATTTGCATATTCTTCCTTTTAACTGCCAACAGTGAGAATCTCACCAACTAGTATGAAACTTCAGGATGCTGCTCATTTGCAAGCTTCGTTGACCTTGGTTTATTTGGCAGGAAGGACAGAGGGTGAAAAGGCTCCACCCTCTGACCACAGCTTTGGAACAAGTCCATTGCTCATGTCATGAGGTATCTTTAAGGAGGCTCTAAGAAGTGTCTACAGAGCTGAGGTGGGGAAGAGCGGGTGCTCTAGGTTCCAGCTCATGACAGAATCAGTCTTGAAGACACAGGGCCATGTCTACATGAACCTTTCCAACAAGATTTGCCCTAAACGTGGGCAGCACCTTCCTTAATTGTCAACTTGATGGAATCTAGAATCACCATGGAAACAAGTCTCTGGACATGTCTGTGAGGAATTTTCTAGATTAGGCTCAGTGAAATGGAACAACACATCTTAAGTGTGGGTGACACCATCGCTTGGGCTGGGGTCCTAGACTAAATAAAATGGAGAAAGTGAGCCGAAGACCAGTATCCACCACCCCCCATCGCTGTTGCTTGGCTGCAGATGCAACATGACCAGCTGCCCCACGTTCCTGCCACCATGCCTTCCCTGCAGCGGTAGATGTACTGTCAAACTATGAGTTAGCCCATCCTTAAGGTGCTCTTAACAGGTATTTAGTCATAGCAATGATAGAAAAGACTGCTTATAGTCCAAAGAAAAATCAGGGGTCACCTGTATGCCCTTCTTCTTCTCCTCATTGTCCTCCTTGTCCTTCTTCTACTTCTTCTCCTCCTTCTCCTCTTCCTTGTTCTCCTCCTCTTCTTCTCCTTCTCCTCTTCTTCTCTTCCTTCTCTTCTTCTTTCTTCTCCTCCTTCTCCTCTTCCTTCTCCTCCTTCTTCTCCTCCTTCTCCTCTTCCTTGTTCTCCTTCTCCTCTTCCTTGTTCTTCTCCTCTTCCTTCTTCTCTGCCTTCTCCTCTTCCTTCTTCTCCCCTTCTTCTCTTCCTTCTCTCCTTCTCCTCTTCCTTCTTCTTCTCCTCCTTCTCTTTCTTCTCCTTCTCCTCTTCCTTCTTCCCCTTCTCCTCTTCTTCCTCCTTCTCCTCTTCCTTCTCCTCTTCCTTCTTCTCTGCCTTCTCCTCTTCCTTCTTCTCCTCCTCCTTCTCTTTCTTCTCCTTCTCCTCTTCCTTCTTCCCCTTCTCCTCTTCCTCCTCCTTGTCCTCTTCATTCTTCCTCTTCTTCTCTTCCTTCTTCTCCTCCTTCTTCTCTTCCTTCTCCTCCTCCTTCTCTTCTTCCTTCTTCCTCCTCCTTCTCCCCTTCTTTCTCCTCCTCCTCCTCCTTCTCCTCTCCCTTCTCTTCCTCCTCCTCTTTCTCCTTCTCTTCCTTCTCCTCTTCCTTCTCCTTCTTCCCCTCCTCCTTCTCCTCTTCCTTCTCCTCTTCTTTCTTCTCCTCCTCCTTTTCCTCCTTCTCCTCTTTCATCTCTTCTTCTCCTCCTTCTCCTTTTCCTTCTTCTGTGAGTACATCTCTCAGATCTGCTACCATCCTCCCCGATGTCCAACTTCAGCTTCTTCAGTTTCCCAATGGCGTAGAAGTCAGCAGTTCTCCAGCTTCCAGGCTTGCAGCACTGGATTGGGACTTCTGAGGCATCTGCAGCATATAGATAATCATGCTCAGTCTACCTAACCAGTATCAGATAAGCCAGTCTCATAAGCCCCCTTTTATCAAACACATACATTCTACCCATTCTGCAGTGCGGGTGTGCCATGGGATGTTGTTGGATCCTACTCCTTTAGATGAGTCCTTAAGGTGACAGAGGAGGAGTCGCTTGGGTCCTCCCATTGCAGGGGCCACACTGCCCAGAAAGCCAGGTACACAGAAGTGACTGAACACACGTAAGTCCCAAACACACAGAAGTCCCAGAGATCTTTGAACACACTTTCAGCCTGGTTTCATTCTGTCCTCCAGTTCTGTTTCCCTAGAGGACAATGTCTAGTCATTTGCATATTCATTATTCAAACTCCACATTTCTAATTTCTTTCACTTCACCCTATCAATCACCATGAACTACGTTTTTGAAACAACTCCTTTCTGGAGGCCACGTTTTCAGCACCGCCACTAACCGAAGGAAAGTCACATTTTATCTAGGAATGTCCACTGTCATCATTTAAGTTGCCCCTGGAGCTATTAAACCCCTGGTCCTAGAAGCTGTATATATCTTATGGCCCACTTCCTGTTAATAGGCCCTAAATCCTCTGCAAAAGAGTGATCATTAACCAGAGGAATACTCTCCAGCCATTGGGCTTCTTTCTCAAAGTCTTGTGGGGCCCATATCTCTTCTGGGATTGACACATTCAGCTCCCTGTTTGAGCTGTCAACAAGCATTCCCACCTGAGGCCAGGAGAACCTGTCTTCAACTTCATTTCCTCCTACAACCATGTCTTTCTACTTCTTATGTAATTTAGACATCACATATAATCGCACTTGTCTCTCATGCAAAACCCGTGTTGAAAACCAAAGGACAGCTTCCTAGAAGATGCTCATTTGTACCTGCAGGAGATATGAATAGGGTTTTGTATCCAGAAATCCTTCTGTTTGGAGAAGGTAGATAGATACATAGATAATGATAGTGATACTAGACAGACAGACAGACAGATGATAGATAAATAATACGTAGGTAATAGGTATGTAGCTAGATAAATGATAGAAAAAATAGATAACAGATAGATGATAGATACTAGATGATTGATAAATGGTAGACAGAAAAATAAATGATATAATGTCTTCAGATCTGTGTAACAGAATACTATTCAATCTTTACAAAAGACCCTACATCTAACATAGATGAAAACAGTGGACAGTATGTTAAGTTAAATAAGCCACAGAAGAGAAAAAATACCACATATTCTCACTTTTGTGTAGAAGTAAGCAAACTGTAATAACTTAGAGAGTGAGGCTGTGGTTATCAGGGCTCAGAGAGAAGGCACTTGTCACCAAGCCTGACGACTGAGTTGGATCCCTAGAACCCAAAGAGCCCCAACTCTCTAGGAGTATCCTCTGGATACTTCTAGAGGTATCCTCTGGCTTCCACCCACAAAAATAAATAAATAAACAAACAAATAAAAAATACATTTTAAAACTGTGATCACCAGGCACAAGGAGAGGAAAGGATAAAGCAGAGAGGTGCGGGGCACAGGCAGAGCTGCCTGTATTAGCGGGAATTAGTATGGGCATCACAGGTTCAGCACAAGAACTGTGTTACAGTGTTGTACGGATACTGGAAATTCACTGAGAGCGCCAAATTTAAACGCTGTTACAGCACATGTGAGCAAGGTCATTCTACATGGAGCAGACACGTTAACCCGCTTGGCCACAGGAGCCATTTCTCTGGATATATCCAACACTGTGGTATTTGTTTTGTAAATATCCAACCCCAAATCACCAAGAAGAAAACCCTTTTCCTTTAAGACTTATGCATGGTAAAGCTTGTAACTTTTAAGAACTGTAGAGGGTGGATGGTTCGGACAGTGTCGCCCTGGAAACAAAAGTATGAGCACAGTAGCGTCTCACCGAAGCCACAGTAATTCTTTGCTAACCTCTTTGTTTTGCTGTGTCCACCATCTGCAAGAGAGAAAGCTTCCTCCCACACTACTTGTCCTCAGCCACAGCTGGGAAGTCCCCAGGGAAGCCTGTGAGATCTTGTACAGTCTCCCGTTTCCTGTGGTGATTTGGGACTTAGTGTCCAGGCAGGATGGACAAACCTCAAATCCCAGCTGAGGCTCCATGCTTGCCCCCTCCCAAGCAAGACTGTGAAGATTTCATATATTTCTTTTTTCCTCTAGCTCTCAGCTCTAGAAGCAAAGATCTCAATCTTGGAGCAGGCTGTATCAAACCCGAGGGGCTAGGAGGTCTAAGCCTCCCTGGAAAGGGTGAAAGCCTCAGGAAGATTGGGAGATTCAGACCTTCATCTGTGTCGGCACACAACGTGACCAGTCCTGGTTCATCTGTGATGTGTTTAAGAACTAACTTAGACCTGAGAGAACTAGAATATGGGTTACATTCCAGGGTTGGGCACCCTGTCTGTATTTTCTGTGTCCTTTGTTCTCTGCCCTAGAGAGCTCTGAGTTGAGGGCGAGAGACGTCACTACTTTTCTCCCAGAGATATCTGAGCAGTTCAGGGAGGGAACATATCCTTTCTGAAACATCCCTACTCCTCCATTCAGAATTCTGTGTGGAGATGGTGTCATGGCTCAGTGTTAGAACAAGCATGCCCCATGGACAAGACCCAGAAGGGGCACACCACATGTTCAAGACCCTGGGCTTGGCTCCCAGCCACAAAATATGAAGGAAAATTTAATCAGTATGGACATGCCCTACCACCGTGAGACACCTTTAACCAGCTGCCAGATCTCCCCTCTTTGGACAGTGTTTTGAGAGTCTGCAGGAGCCAAGACAAGCTTCCCCTTGGTGAAAGAGTTTGTCAAGTCAAGTATAGCCAATGACCTCTGCCCAAAAACCGATCTCCAAATACAGGCCGGTGGAACAAGGCAATGCCTGTGCAAGCAAGCATTGTAAGACACAGTAAAATCAGACTTCTTCGTCCTTCCACCTGACTAGGCAAGCCCTCCACCCCTGCCCCCTGAAGCAGCTATGCCTTGTGGTTTCTCCCCCATCAGATCTTTATAATGCTCATGACTGTAGTTCATTCTCATATTTCTGATAAAAAAAAAAACCTTCCCTAGAGAAAGCATCTTCAATGGATGAGTTGGAAGGACTCTTCTCCATTACTCCCCATTCCCCACTCTGCCTCATTTGCTGCAGCAGTTTTATTATTATTATTATCTATACTTCATATGATTGGGAGGGAGGTGTCCTTTTAACATGTTAATAGATAGATGCTCCACAAAAGAGGAGACAGGAACAAAAAATGTATAAAACGTTGCTCACAGTCATGAGCCCTCACTCCACACCTGCTACAAAGACTGGCAATAGCAGTGTTCGGGAGGAAGTGGAGTCCTGGCAAAATAGTGAGGCCCCCCTACTTCCTTGGCAAGTTGTTTAGGAGTATCTTACAAACCAAACACATATCTACCACCCTTTGCTCCCACAGGTCTACGCAAGTCTACCCACAGTAAACAGAAACATTATAGTCACAAAAGGACACATAGAAAAGTGTTCACAGCCCCTTAACCATAACAGTCCAAACAGGAAAATAAACAAATAAAAATAACAAACAACTCAACTATCCATTAACGGGAGAATTGAGAGAAGAGAAAAAAATCAGCAAGGACCATGCCATGACCACTACATTCAATCACGAGGAAAGACAAAGGCTGGAGTCAGACAGCAACACAGATGCCTCTTGAAGACATCTTTAACCCAGATGCAAGAGTAGGTATCTATGGGGTGTCTTGGAGGTAGACTCTTACCCTAGCCTGCATGTGAATCTGGATTCAAATGAGAAATGCTTTCCCTAGGCCCAGGCATTTGAACACGTGATTTCCCCCTACTGTTTGCAATGCTGTGGAAGGCTTCAGAAGTGTGGCCTTACTGGAGGAAGTAGGTCATTGGGGGTGGGCTTTGAGAGGAGACAACCTCGCTATACTTCCTGTTTCCTCTCTCTACTTCAATTTACCATTGAGGATGCGAGCTCTCAACTTCCTGCTCTCGTTACCCCCCTCACGCTGCTATACCTCTGCTCCATGATGGACTCTTGCCCTCTGGAACTATAAGCAAAATAAAGTCTTCCTTCAGTTGCCTCACAAGGTGTTCACAACAGAAAACTAACAAACACAACACTGTGGCCAGGTGGCAGGGATATAGACCATTGAGAGTGATGGGAACGTTCTTGGCCCAGAGACTTACAGCGCTGGAAAGTCACTGGTCACCAGAAGTCAACGTGACTCAGTGGCTCTTGAGTTTGTTGTCCCACACTGATAATGATTAAAACCATGCACAAATAGGAACAAGTGATGTAAAAACAAAGTTTTTTTTTTAAGAAAAATTAAAGAAATATAAAAGAAACTCCACAGAGCAGGAGGATCCAAAGAGGAGGAAAACAGCTAAGTTGCTAGGCTAGGTCTTTTTAACGGGACTTATGTCAGAAACCGGAAGTGTTGAGCTGATTCCTATTGACACTGCCTAAATCTCGGAGCTTGGGGCTGGAGAGATGGCTCAAAGGCTAAGAGCAATTGTGGTTACAGAGGACGTTGGCTCTATTCCCAGCAATCACATAGCAGTTCATAACTATCCGTAGCTTCATTTCCAGAGGATCTAAGACCCTCTTCTGACCTCTGTGGGCACCAGGCACACATGTGGTGCACAGACATATGTGCAAGCAAAACATCCATATACCCATAAACATATAAATAGAATAAATGAATTGAAATTTTTAAAAAATCTTCTAACAAATCAAGCCAGTTAGTATACAGTATATTTTCTTCTGACCCCACCAGGGAGATGGTCATGTGACATCCACATGCTGCTCGCCCACTTAGGGCATGGCTGTCTATCTCTAACTTCTGGTTCAGTAGTTGTGGACCTTGGCTATCTGCTGGCCATTCATCCTGGCCGGAATCTGCTCTCCAAACTTGCAACCGTTGCTGGCTCCAACCTATTCTAGTGGGTGTCTTTCTGGCTGTTAACTAGGCAAGACTCTCTGTGTGGCCAGCCTGTAGTCTCTACTGTGGATCTGTCCCATTACCACACACAGGAAGCTGCCTCCTGACTCGGCATTAGTCCCTAGTTGCCGAGTCTCCGCAGGTATCATTGCAAGATTAATCCACATGCAGCTAGACAATGGCAGATGGACTTCACAGTCAAGAACATCAGAGTTATGCTAATGTCCATTCTGTGGAGACTGACCAAACGAAGGCAAGAAGGAACATTCTGGAGTGATTGAAATATTTTACGTATTAATGGGGTGCTGGGTTTCCATTTGTCAAAACTCACCAAACTGAATGTTAATTATTTGAACTTTATATATGCAAAAATATTTCTAAGCCCAGTGACATGGCTCGGAAGGTGAAGTCCCTTGCCACACAGCATAATGACATGAGTTTGATACTCGGGACACTGGGAGAGAAATGATCCCTGCAAGTTGTCCTCTGACTTCCACAAGTGCTCTGTGGTTCACAATCCCCAAGTCTTAAATAAATAATGTAATAAGGATTGGAGAGGCAGCTAAGTGGTGAAGAGCACTTGCTGCTCTTGCAGGGGACCTGGGTTTAATTTCCAGCACCCACACCAAAAGGCTCACAGGGCCCTGTAACTCCAGTTCTAAAAAATCAGAGGTACCAACACACACATGGTGCACACAGTCAAGTCCATACAGATACACAGAAAATAAAATATGAAATTACTTGTTTATTTAAGTAATAAGATATTTAAAGATAAAGAATCTTTGCTTTAAAAAAAACTTTCTATAAGATTCTACACCATAGTTTTGATAAGTAAAAGTCAAAACAACCGAAATAATTTCTATAAAATCAGGGCGATCATATATTAGAAATGAGGCAGATTTGTGACTGAAAATGACACATTTGTGCACTGGAGCCCTAGAACATTCTCATGCTCAGCCTTGAGCAAGACTGTTGGTTCATAATTATTTATTAAAACATGCATTCACACTTTTATGCATGTTAATTTCAACATGCAAAAATAATTTTTAAAAGCTGGGCGGTGGTAGCACACGCCTTTAATCCCAGCACTTAGGAGGCAGAAGCAGGTGGATCTCTGGGAGTTTGAGGCCAGTCTGGTCTACAGAGTGAGTTCCAGGACAGCCGAGGTTACACTGAGAAACCCTGTCTCAAACCTCCCCCCAAAATAATAATAATAATAGCAATAATTTTAAAGATACATTAACAGCATTCCCTCTCTAAGAAGTCCTGTTTGTTTCCAGAACAGGGCTCCACACCCTATCTCCCTTACCTATCACCCATTTCCCCATGAATTTATTGGAAATGAAGCAGATTAGCTATCTTGCATGGTTCTTTTTGTATTTTCTCCAATAGCTTGAAGGTTTTAGGTTTTATCAGATAACTTATCACAGTATTTTTAAATGTATACTTTCTTATTTATAGAGAAGATAAATTGATGGTAGATAATAGGTAGAAAGACAGACAGATAGATGACTGGTAGACAGATGATAGGAAGGTGACTGATAGATGAGTAATGGGTAGATATGTGAGTTAGAGATGGTAGGTAGGTAAATAGATAGATAGATAGATAGATAGATAGATAGATAGATAGATAGTTAGATACAGATAGATGAATAGATAGACAGATAGATATAGATGGATAGACAGACAGATAGTTAGATAGATTCCTATGAACACTGCATTTTCAGAATTCTGGGATAATAGGATCCCAATTATTTCACTTTCTGTGGCTCAAAAGTTTCTATGATAATGCACCACCTCCAGCCAGCCATACCTGATGTTCTGAGATCCCTCCTAATTGGACTGTGACATTTGATTTCAAATCCTCAGTATGAAACTGAGTGAACTGCCCATCCTTTTGACTGTGTTTTATGGTGAAACACAAACATCTGTGCATCCAGACTGCACATCAAGCACGTCTGGAGTACGTTGAGCATTCTAAGGGGAGCGGCAGCGCTGTCGTTTGGTAGAACAGCAGGAGTGGATGTGGGTGGATGTGGGCAGCCTCTATCCCCAAGAGGACAGAGACCTGGGCAGAGGTCAGGCATCTGGAAATGCCAGAGGGACTCCTATTTAAAGCTTGCTTTCCAACACGATCTAGAATTGTCACACAGAGCAGCAGGACTCCCGTGAGCACTGTTGTATCTTCAGCCTGTTTTAAGAAACAGGGAATGAGGAATCATAAGTACTTTGAAATTTGCTCCTGATTTGCCTTTAGTGTCTCTAGTGAATGTGCTTGTCTGTAGGATTTGTGTGTGTGTGTGTGTGTGTGTGTGTG
>JAQHUG010000148.1:168716-225868 GCA_028555095.1 Dicrostonyx torquatus
GGGTTAGTTTATGAGGTGAGGGCTAGCCGGGAAAAGGCTAGTGATAATAAGCCAGGCAGAGTTTAAATGAATACCGTCCTCATGTGGTTATTTCGGGTGCAGGCAACCAGTGGCTGAGCGGGCCAGCAGCTGGGGGCTTGGGAGCCAGGCGGCTGGGGAACACAATCCACACACCTCTCCTCTATTTACAACATGTATGTGCATTGAGAATATTTGAAATTATACTTTGTGATTTTGAAGTATATTATACAGTGTTATTTACCATCTCTTAGTTACTTTTCTTATTGCAGTGATGAAACACCTAGTAAAAGTGACTCAAGGGAGAAAGGGTTTTTATTGGCTCACACTTTGAGATACAGTTCAGCATGGCAGGAAAATCCTGGTTAGCAGAAGCTTGAGGAGGCTGCTGGCCCACATCAAACCCGTACTAAGGAAGCAGAACAAGATCAGAGTGGGTCTTCTCACCTCCAACCTAATCAAAATAACCCAAGGGGACATGGCCAGAGGCTAACCTAATTAAGAGGTTAATTAACGAATTAATTAATTATCTCCTGGGTGATCCAGGATCCTTTCAAGTTGACAATCGGCCCTAGCCATCAACACAGCTATATTGCCCACATCGTGCAACAGAGTTTGGAAAAGAAAAACAACTCATCTCTCCAGTCTGAGATGAGGCTTTCTATCCTGAGATCCACAGCTCCCCACCCCCACGCCGATTCCCTAACTAGCATTTTCATCTCTGCGTCTGTTGTTTTAAATCCCACAGATGAGAGAGCACGTGTGGTATTTGTCTTTCTGTGCCTGCTTTACTTCACTTAGCATAATTGTTCTCCAGTCCATAATCGTTCCAGATTGCCAGAAACACAGCATTTCCTCCTCTGCTAGACCTGGGTAGCATTTGAACTGGGTAAGCCTCCCCACCCTTTGCTTCATTTGCCTGCCAATGAGAACTTGGGCTTCGACTCTCTCAGCACACCGCTTGGCACACATTAAGCACTCTAGATACAGTCATTTCAAGTGAATAAAGGAGAGATTGTAATGAATATTTAGAGTTATTTCCAGAAGTTTCCATTAAGCCTTCACCCTTTCTGAATTCTGCATGGACTTTCTGAATTGTGGATTGAGAACCCAGTGCTTCTATGCCTGTATGCCTCTCTGTGTGTGTGTGTGTGTGTGTGTGTGTGTTTGTGTGTGGTATGTGTGCACATGTATGCATGTGGTGTGTGTGTATGCGTGTGAATGTGTGTGTGTGTGTGTGTGTGTGGTGTGTCTCTGTGTGTGTTTGTGTAAGGACAGCCAAAAGGATGGATGGTCCCTACATTTTAGAGTTTGGAATAAACATTTCCCAGAATGGCAAACAGGTCACCCATTGTTTCCTGACTAAATCAGATGTTCCTTCCTATAGGAGTGTCCTATTGCAGTCTCAGTGAAGCAGTGCTCTCTGGGGTGGTAATGAAGAGCCAGAGCATAAAGCAGTGTCGGGAGGCTCCGCCCCTACGATACTCTGTTCCCTACACAGTCTCCTTAGAACCTTTCCAGCCTCACCTCATCCACTCCCACATCACTGGTTTCTTTTCAGTTCTATAACCAAGCACAGTTCTAGTTCTTTCCATGGGGAGGGGGGCTCTTCACTTGCCGCCCCTGCCTGCCACTCCTCCTCCCCACTGTGTTCCCTGGGACCTGCTTCAGCTCCAATGCCCAGAGCAGTCTCCTTGTTCTTCACAGGTCCTTGGGTTTTCTTTAAGGCACCCATCAGGGGCTTGTGACTTTTTCTTTCCTCATCCCCAAACCCCAGCGGCAAGAGCAGATCTGCCTGTCACTCTGGGCTCTTGTCCTCTCTCAGGGCTGTCCGTGCCCAGGGTCAGCACACGGTAGGCCAGAAATAAATACTTTCTCAGTAGCCTGGCTGCTGCTCTTTAGAGGGAGTATTTGGCAGCCCAAGTAGTCCTTTCTGGTTTTGTGGAATTTTTTTTTTTAGAAAGGACGATATATTTACTTAATCTTGAAATATGCGTTTTTCCCTTGCATACCTGGAATGTAATGAAAATGAGGAAATGTGAAAATCTAAATTATAGATGTGTCTGGTTTAATCTGAGAATGAATATACAAAGAAGGGTTCTGGACATAACCCAGTGGGAAAGGGATTTCTTAGTGCATTAGAGGTCCTGGATTTGATCCTCAGCACACACACACAAAGTGAGAGCGAGAGATTTAAGAAATAAACACGCAGTCATTGCAACTTACTGCAAACAGTATGTGTTCATCTCTCATCCCATGACAATAAAATATGTAACATTTTTGGCCGAATTTCATATTGGATTCATGATTAAAATATTTATAGAATTTGTTTGCAAGGCAAGAAAAGGAGTGTGGGGTGTAGGTGGAAGTTGCCCTACCCCAACTGCCTGCTCCCAAATAACAATACGGAGACATATTAATTATAAATGCTCAGTCAATAGCTCAGACTCTAATATTTTAAGTTAACCCATAACTCCTTATGTATGTATGTTCTGCTATGTGATAGTACCTTTATTAGCATGGCACATTCATCTCCTGCTCCCTCTGCATTCACTGGTGACTCCAGACTCCACCCTTCTTTCTCCAAGCCTGGCTCTCCTGCCTCGCTTTATCCTGTTCAGCTATTGGTCAGTTAACTTTTTTATTATACTAATTACAGTGACAAATCTTCACAGCACACAAAGGGATTATTCCACAGCAGTGGGGTAGTGAACCTCAAATCTGAATTCCGAGAATTCAGCTGTGTCCCTTGGAGTCACATAAACAGTTGACCTCAGTGCTATGGCTATTACTTTTTTAGAATCGCAGCTGACTTTCATTGTTTTAATTTTGGAAGTGAAGTTGAAGTTTATAAAGAAAAAAACTAACACAGATTTAAGTGTGGGTGTTAAGAGAGAGAGAACTGCTTCCTAAAATACCTTTTTTTTTTTTTTTTTTTTTAGACAAGGTTTCTCTGTGTAGCTTTGTCTGTCCTGAAACTTGCTCTGTAGACCAGGCTGGCCTTGAACTCAGACACCCACCTGCCTCTGCCTCCTGAGTGCTGGGATTAAAGGCAGGAACCACCATGTCCATCTTAAAAGATTTATGTTTTAATTTTTCAGCTATTAATTAATTAATTAATTAATTTATCCCTGCCTAAGATTACAGGCACCTATCTTATGTGGTACTGGGAATTGAACCTATGGCTGTGTGCATGCCAGTACTTTACCAACTGAGCTATGGCTCCTGGTCCATTTACTTGCTTATTTTGTTGTTGAATTTTTTTTAAATATTTATTTATTTATTATGTATACAATATTCTGTCTGTGTGTATGTCTGTAGGCCAGGAGAGGGCACCAGACCTCATTACAGATGGTTGTGAGCCACCATGTGGTTGCTGGGAATTGAACTCAGGACCTCTGGAAGAGCAGGCAATGCTCTTAACCACTGAGCCATCTCTCCAGCCCTGTTGTTGAATTTTTAAGGCAAAGACTTGCTGTGTAGCCCAGGCTGGCCTCAGACTTGAGGTTCTCTTGCCTGAGCCCCTGAGTTTTAGGATTCCATATGAGTTCCAGCACACCTAGCTCACAGCTGACTCTTAACAGCAGCTAACACAGGCTAAGCTGCAACGTTAGCTGGGACAAACCTAACTTTCTACTTCCAGTATTAGCCCAAGAATCACGTAGATTCATTCTCAGTTTCAAATAAACAAAAAAATAGATTTCTTGCAGAATCGGCTAAATAGACAGTCTTTTCAATGTGAATTTTAGGCAGAGGGACAATTGTTACCGAGGGAAAAGCCAGAGTTCTTAAGAAGAAAACAGCGTTGTCTTCAGTCTTCCTTCCCCCATGCTGGCTGTGGAATGGATGTGGGGTGGTGCTTGGCATTCTGGGGGTTTGAGGCAGTTTTGAATTTCTTTCTTTAAAAAACAAATAAACAAACCCATTTCTTTTCTTTTTAATTATGTGTGTGTGCATGAGCACATTTGTGAGGGTGCCCATGGAGGCCACAGGTGTTGGATCCTTTTGGGGCTGGAGTTATAGGGGTTGCGATCTGCCTGATGTGGGCACTAGGAACTGAACTCTAGCCCCCTCTGGGAGAGCAGTACATGCTTGTAATTATCCAGCCATCTCTCCAGCCCCCAATTTGAAGTGTTTTTCATTCATTCAGGTGTATCAATTTCTTTTATATGATGGATAACAACTGTAGGCTGCTGGATGTATAGCTTTCTTCCCAGATATTATTCTATAACTTGTATTTTCTGCTGGAAAAGTATCGGGTACTATATGCCTTCAGCCCTTCTGTAGCTAGGTCACATATGCACTTTTATTTATTCTTTGAGAATTTCATACATGTATACATGGAAATACAATCATATCTATCTTCCATTCCCCTGTTAACTTTCTTCAGATCTCCCTCCTAACTTCATGCCCTCTGCGTTTGCGTTTTCACTAACTCACTAAGTCCAGCGAGCCTTGCCCACCTGCTCACAGGTGTGGGGTCCAATGAGAAAGGGGCAACCTACCAGCGGTTAGGCAACACTTACAAAAAAAAAAAAAAAAGAGTGACTCTTCCTTCTCAGTAGCTCTCAACTCTGTTTTCCCTTCCGCACCGCTATTTTGGTCCGTATTGATTTCATTCCTCTAAAGAAATATTATCCTTTCTATCTTACGGCTGAGCACATCCCCGAGTAGATGGAGAGATGCTTTATTGATGGACCTGCTTCTGATCCCTGAGCAACCACCCCCTTGTGTGAAGTGTGTGTCCCAGGTGGCCAGAGCACAATGGCATAGTAGAGAGTGTCTGTAGAGTCCAGGACTGGGAGAGCCACTTGGCATTGCTCTTATCCGCGCTGGCGACCCTGGACGTGCATTAGTGGCTTTGCTGATTGCTGAGTACTTCACATGGAACACGGGCAGCACCGTTTGGAGCAAATGGGACACAGCGGGGCTAGTAATAGGGAGTCGAGTGTCTTTTCTCTGCATCTCACTTTCCCGGATCTAGAAGGCAGAAGCCAGTTACTTTCAAATCCCTGTAAGAAAATACCTACAAGGGAGAATGAGTGAAAAGGGAGAGGTTGATTGTCATTCACGGTTTCAGTTCAGAAACGGGGTGCAGCTTAGCTCCTGGTGAAGGGAATGTGGGAGAGGCTTGTTAACATCATGGGTGGCCAGGAAGCAGAACAGAAGACAAGAACCTGGGGCCAGGCTCTCACAGGGAAAGCCCCATCCTTAATGGCCTACTTCTACCAGCTAGGCCATAGCTCTTAAAGGTTTCCCAAAATAGCACCACTGAGCCAGAAATAAGGGTTCAAAATGTGATTGTGTGGGGTAAACTTCAGACTCGAGGCTTAACAACATATGAGGCGCCCCCAAAAGGCAGCTGCACAACACGCTGAGTACATGTCTGCGGAGAAACCTAGGCAGAACTCACTCAAGTCACTGTCTTGGGCAGTGTCACAAACTTGTTTCCTAAAAGCACCATGGGCATCCCTTTGAAAAGGACATTTCTATTTGGAGTTTATTTAAGAAGCAGACTCACTCACTTGGACTTATGTGTATGTAAATAATAGGCTGTAGGGCTGAAGAGATGGCTCAGTGGTTAAGAGCACTGGCTGCTCTTCCAGAGGTCATGAGTTCAAGTCCCAGCAACCACATGGTGGCTCACAACCATCTGTAATGAGATCTGGCGCCCTCTTCTGGCACATGAGCATACGTGGAGGCAGAATGTTGTATGCACAATAAATAAATAAATCTTAAAAAAATATAGTAATAGGTTGTATCTGGAAGTGATGTATTGTGTACCCAGCACTGCGCTAATCGATATCCACACATTATCTCAATCCTTGCAAGCATCACATCTATCTCTATTTTTTTTTACATTTATTTAATTATGAGAGCGGGAGGGCCTGGGACAAGAAGAGGAAGTGTAATCTTTTCTTTTAACAATAAAGAATAAAAAAAAATTATGATAAGAGGAGTATGCCTTCTCACAGCATAGGTATAGAGGTCAGAGGTCAACTCCTTCCACCATGTGGCTCCCTGGGGCTGAACTCACACTGTCAGGCTTCGCATGACAAGCACTTCTACCTCCTGAGCCATTTCACCTGCCCAATGGTGCCTACCCTAAGATGAGAAAGCAGGCACAGATGGCATGGCTTCATTTTACCCAGCCATCAGGAGGTCAAGTTGGCCTCTGCACCCAGACAATCAGGTTTTCTAGCCCATCACTCTGTCTTTTTGTACGTTTTATGTATACATCTATAAATATAAGTATATATATCAAATTCATATATGTATGTGCACGCATGTACATAGTCTTAATAGACACCTAAAGCTTACAATGAACTTTTTTTTTTTTTTTTGGTTTTTCAAGACAGGGTTTCTCTGTGGCTTTGGAGCCTGTGCTGGAACTAGCTCTTGTAGACCAGGCTGGTCTCGAACTCACAAAGATCCGCCTGCCTCTGCCTCCCAAGTGCTGGGATTAAAGGCGTGCGCCACCACCTCCCGGAGTTACAATGAACTTTTACAGACAAGCAATCTACCTTCGTCATGAAACATTAAGAGAAGGTTTCATTCAGGACCAACGTTTGCATTCATATCACACTTGCCGCTAACATTTTTTTGCTTTTCGTGTTTTGAGCCAAGGTCTCATGGAGTTCAGGCTGACCTGGAACACACTCTTTTAAGAGAAGCTGACCTTGAACTCCTGACCCAACTGATAGAACTATAGGTGCTTGGCAATGTGCCCAGCTCTTGGAATTTTTTAATCCGTGAGTCAAATGAGCACCATTCTTGTACTGAGAAACCCGAGTTATTGACTTTTGCTGTCCCATTTGCACCTATAATGAACATGGTGACTGCTCAGGGTAGCTCATTTTCCCCTTCTTTTTGTCTTAGAGATCTTTAAAATAAGGGCAAGACAAAAAAAAAAAAAAAAAAAAAACAGCAGAAGCACAGAGCACACGTTCAGCAGGAAGCATATCTAGAGACCTCATTCCTTCCAGAACACACAATGCTTCACAGATGGCTTAACCTAAACACAGTGTTCTCTCTCTCTGGTTTAGTTCTCTCAAAGTCGAATCTGACTTACGGCAGGAAGAAGCGGCCTTCTCTTTTTCTCCCTTATTTTGCTTCTAGACCCTGGATTCAGTCCACTCCTCTCCTCACCTAGGAGGCAGGCAGGCTTGAATTCTGCCCGGTTCCATCCGCTGACTTGTGGTGTGTCTCCGGCCTTTGCTTCCCAGTGGCCAGGGCACTGCCCAGGTCACACTTGGGCTTTCTCACCTCACTGCTCCTTTGTATCCCCTGAGCTTCCTCATCGGTGAGTGCAGCCGAGAAGCCTTTCACGTGTTGGGCCATTCGCAGTTTCAGGACTCCATCTTTTCATACCTTTGATCATTTATAACTCATCCGTGTTTTTAAATGCTTTATAAGTGTTTCTTCTTCCAGTATTGCTACAGATCCGAAGCTGTCTTCAAATTCACAGTCCTCCTGCCTCACCTTTCAAATACGGGGATTATGGTATGTGTGTGACACATAGCTGAAAAGATTTCCTCTTGCCCCAAGACAGAACCTTTTTTTTTTTTTTAAGATTTATTCATTTTCATTTTATGTAAATGAGTGTTTTGCCTGAATGTATGTATGTGTTCTACACCTATGCCTGGTACCCATGGAAACCAGAACAGGGCATCAGATTCCCTGGAACTCCAGTTAGATGTATGTAAGCCGTCATGAGGGAGCTGGAAATTGAAGCTCAGCCGTCTGGGGCAACCAGTGTTCTGAACCTCCACTCCATCTTTCCAGCCTCCAAGACAGAGGGTCTACAACACCTTGAATTTACTATGTTGTGGAGTATGACCTTCAACTTTTGATCCTTCTGTCTCCACCTTCCTTGAACTTCAGTCCTCGAGGACAGGCTGGATCCACCACACCATCCCCGTTTATTTAGGATGAACACAGAGCTTGTGCATGCTGGGCAAACACTCTTCCTGAGCTTTATCCCCAGCCCATAGCCATTAATATTCTCCCTGTCTCCAGACGCTCCTTTGGAGTAGCAGAAATACAAATAGCTAAAACTTAGTGACAGCTACTTTGTGCTAGCACACTCTGCTGAGACTCACGCTCTGTATTTAATTTTCATACTCATATAGGTAAGTGAGTCACGGAGAGGCCTAGCCTTCCCAGCACAGCAGGCTGGTTCCTGACATGCCATCCACAGTCTGGATGCTTTTGTCCCCTCCCCCTCCGCCTAGGCTAAGCCGGGCTTTACCTGAACCTTCCAGGAGACTGCTTCCTTTAAGGTCTGCCGCTATATTTCAAGAGTAATTGCAATGATTTCCACGTTAGAAGAGAATACTAAATTCCACCGCCTGAGCCCTAGATCGACCCATCTGTCTACCCGAATCCACCAGGATTGTACCTGGAGTGGAAAAGACCTAATTCCTCTCAAGGGAGGTTCCCAGAGCCGAGTGCAAGGGTTGAGGGAAAGGGGAGCATAAAGAACACGGATGTGATGCAAAACTCCTGGCTGGAATTCCGATTTTGAAACACCCCATGCGGTCTCGACAGATACGACAATCTGCGTTAACGTCTGAAGTCACTTGGAAAATTTAAACGGTGTCTGTCGCCAGTGAGGACTGACTCAATGGGTTGCTGGATTTGAATCTGTGACATTAAAGATATGCTTGCTCTGGCTTCCAAGTTGCCGATTCCATTCCCTACCATTTATCACGGCGGCGGCGTAAGGCTGGTTCGACCTCACTGAGGCAATCCAACCCTACAAGCCACTGTCCACTCCCGTGAGACGACTCATGAGAGCAGCCAAGCGTGGGCTTTTGCTCCATTGCTTCGCAGTGCGTTCACTCACTGAGTGTCTACTTCTGTGCCAGTGGAGCCTGGGCAGAGGAAGTGTAAATATGCTGACACGTATTGAGTTTGTAGACTGCCTAGCGGGCAGCTCTCCGCCCTTAGTAGCTGTTCCCTAAAGACGAGTTTTTTCTCCGCCTAACTGCTCAACAACTGCCTTCAATAAGCTTGATTCTGGGCGGGAGGACAGGAGTCTCCCCCAAAACCGAACATCGGAGGTCTCCACCAGACAGTCGGAGGCGCATACTCTGGGCTCAGGGGCAAAGTCCCTTAAGGGGTCAACCCCTATTCCTCAGCCGGCGTTGTTAAAGAGGAAGACAAGAAGGAACGTTGGCGGGAATTGCACGCGGGCGGTGGAGGCGCCAGTACGCCGAGCCGCTTCTTTCAACCAGCCGTGGCTCTCTTGGCTCCGCCTCTCCATAATGCCACGCCCCCTGAAGCCAGGACCCGCCTTTGCTAAGCACTGCCCTCCCTCAGCTCCAGGCCCTGCCCCTACTCGCTCCAGCCTGGCATTGACCGCGCCCCCTCGGGAATGCCCTGCCCACGTTAGGCCCCGGCCTCACCTAGGCCCCGCCTCTCCGCCTGAGACTCGCCCCTAGCGTGAAGTTCCGCCCCGGGTCTTCTACGCCCCAGCCTGGGCTCGACCCCGCCTCTCGCTCCCGCTCCGCCCCCAGCCTTGCCCCAACCCTCCCTCGGTCCGTGCTTGCGCTCCGCCCTCCTCGCGCCCGCTTTCTGAGCCCAGGACCCGCCCGCACTCGCGCCCCGCCCCGGCCCAGACCACCTCTGAGCCCGCGGGCGAGAGCCAAGCCCTCTGAGCTGTCGTCGCGGCGTCCGGGCACTTCACCACCTCCGCCCCTCCATCTCCGTCGCCGTGGTTCCCGGAGCCGCGCGCGCCCCCGGCCGGGCGAGCCCCGCACGACGAGGGAGCCGCAGGACCCGCCAGGCGCCATGCGAGCCAGGTAGGCGCGGCGAGAAACCCGGGGCCGGACGGCGCACCCTACCCCCGCGTGCGGGGTTGCTTCGGGCTGCATCCCGGGCTCAGGGATGCGGCCAGCCCGGAGCAGCTCCAAATCCCTAGAGCTCCGTGTGCCCTGCCCTCTGTAGTCACGGCCCGCTCCGGGCTGCCGATCGTGGTCGCTAGGGCCTGGGGCGTAGGGAGGGCTGAGAGGGGTCGCGGGCGCTACTCGCACAGTTCTGGGGAGGAGCGAAGGGCGTGCGGCTCCGGGTTAAACTTGGTGACAGTGCACATTTCAACTTCTTCAGAGAGCCCTCCCGGAGGATGAAATTGAAAACTCCGGTTTCTGGCTGGGAGATCTAGTGACCGAGCACCCTCGAGGTGACAGCTCCTGGGTGCACGGGTGGGAGCCCCCGGCTGGAGCAGAGGAGCGTTGTTCTGCAAGTACTATTTACCGGGAAGCCGCTCTGCGCCCCAGAGTATGCCTCGTTAAAGGGTCCCAGTTTGGGGGCCGGGAGTCTCCTAGCTGGGATCTGGAGGTGCAGCGTGTAGGTTTGGAGGGCTTCGCGGTGCGGACTGGGGGGCTTGCTGGTGCTGGCCCTTTCCGGGCGCCGGCAGATGCCCCACGGAAGGAGCAGTGGAGAGCTGGCTGGCGGCTCTGCGTGCACAGAAGGTTGTGGAGCCTCGTGGATCAATGAGATTTGAAAGGGAATACCGTGCTGGGTTTTATTCATGTTTATTCTTCCCTTGTTAGCGCAGCTGATTGGTGTTCTGTGCTATTTTGCGATTTAGCAGCAGAAATAAAGTTCGCATAACTTTTGCTCTGATTATAAAAGCACTGAGTGTCCAGAGCAGATATAAACAACGCAAGAGACCCATGCTGATTCCACATTCGTGGGGAGGGGGTGTCACAGCCTTGTAGATTTAATCATTAAATTATACCTGGCGCCTTCTTGCATAACCACCCCCCAAAAACAACAAAACAACCCCTTGCATGAAACCATCCCTTCCCCACCCTTCTGATTGTCTCCAGTGTCCAAAGTTTGGGTTTTTTTTTTTTTTTTTTTTTTTTTTTTGGCGTGCCTCACCACAAAGGCTGTTTCTGATAGTCACGAGTCTCCCTTTTGATGTGCTGGAGTTTTCCATGAGATTTTGGGTATAGATTGAGAAAAAGGGAGACCCGGCACCTCATCCCTGTCCGTGGTTTTGATGCCGAGCTTGTAAAAATGACAGTAATGATTCTCAGTCTGCTTCCTAGGCTACCATAAAAAAAATAATGGGTGGTTTGCGGAGCGTTTTGGCATCCTTAGATGGACAGCGGCTGTATTTCAATGTGCTGGGGAGCATTTAGCTGTTCTACGGTGTCATCCAGTAAACAGGCTACCTCGAGCTTGGCTACCCTGCCCTGGAAGCAAGATCCAGGCAGGCCCCAGGGATCCTAAAACACACTCCTATTTCCCTATTGGTGCAGGCCAAGTCCTTCAAAGTGGCAAGCTTGGGAGTAGCTTTCCTGCAGCACCTCTGGACTTGGGAGGATGGGTGGATGTCCTAAACTCAGGGAGTCTTGGTGCCTAGTACTTGCACAGCTGTAGAATGTCCTGTAAAATACCTGCCCGGGTCATCCTCCAAGAGAGAACAGTTGGTTCTGGGAGGGCATATGAAGTGTAAAACCTGGTTTCCCAGAGATTTGTTTTATGTCTCACGTGTTTACCGACTGAACAATGACCAGCTCCAAGGCCGGCGGCAGCCACGCCAGCGAGGCCTCTGTGGACTTTCCTTTCTTTCCTGTTGTCCCCATGTCCTGGCACCAGCCTTTAATGTTCTTAAAGAACAATTAATAGGGACCCAGACAGAGAGGTGAGGCACAGGCTGCCTTTTGTCCTCACCCTGTCTCCCAGCCAAGAGCCCTGCTGGAAGATTCTCTTCGTGTCACTGGTGACCCTCTGATAGTTTCGTTTTTAACTGTTGCTCCCCCTGCCCCCCCTCGAACCCCCAGCACTTTGATGTAGCCTGGGTCTGGTTGCAGATGTGAACTCAGGCACAGGGGCTTGGAAGGGTCCCGAAACCTGGCCGGATAAATTGTTGATAAAGGCACCCTTCGTTCCTGCTATTGTTAACACAAGTTGTACTGTTAATTTTCTGGGCCGAGGTAGAAGTCAGGGTTGGGGGGGGGTGCATCTTCCTGGAATTTCTCCTTTGCTGTTTGCTAATCCAGCAGCAGGCTGGAATTATCCCCCCCCCCAGGCTGTTTGCATAGACTTTCTTTTATTTCTCCGGTTGGTTTCTAGTCTGATAATGAGATAGGAGAATGAATGATGAATGGGGTTTATGCCCTCGATTCCTGGGAGGCCTCCTGGGTTTGAGTCCTCTGTTCCCAGCCAATTAAAAGCCCTTGGCTCTGGGAAACCATGTGGGAGGTGTGTGTGTGTTTGTGTGTGTGTGTGTGTGTGTGTGTGTGTGTGAATGTGCACATGCACCTCCTGGGCGAGAAGGCCATTGGTGTTTCTCTGAGAGCCCTTGACCGGAAGGAGGCCAGAGCCACTGTGTTCCTAACTTGCAGTCCTGGCTCAGGGCACAGCATCGTAACTCACTGTTGCAGTCAGCAAGTGGACAGCCTTTCACTGCTTTGTTAATTTTCGGCCTGGGCACCTGTATGGGGTTGTGTTACCATCTTTCTCCTAAGACTTGGAATCAGATCCCTGGGACATTTCCCAGGGCCCTAGAGATAAGCACTAACTTTTCTTTGTCCCCAGGTTACAATCCGACAGCCAGGGATGGGGATAACCGGCAAATAGCCATGCTCACCTCAGTTGCATTGACTCCCACAACCCTGGGCCACCCCATTTCTAACACAGCTTCTAGTGGCTTCAGATAGGTCCTGCTCTATAGAAACTTGCACAATACAAGCTGTACAGCTGCCCCACTTTGAGGAGTGACAGAGAATTATTGACCAAACCCCAAGACACCCAGGGAACAATGCATGTGCATTCAGTGTCCTCCAAGAAGCCTTGGCCAGCTACTCTGTGTTGCCCCAGGACATCTGTGTTGCATAACTCCACACCCAAGACATGGAGGCCAGCTCCTGGGAGAAGATGTGAGCCTCTAGAGGGCAGAGATTGCACAACCTTTCAGAAATGAAGAAGCATTTGGGGTTGAGTTTTAAGGAGCCCATCTAGCCTCTTGCCTACCCTCCAGGTACTCTGCACTTTCGACGGTCAGCAAGCCATGATGCTACTCAAGAGAACTAGACATCTGTTTCCTCCATTGCATCCTGCAGGGAAGCTTCTTAAACAGGAGGGTAAGCAACTCAAAATAGCTTCAGGAAGTCCCTAAAACTGACCAGATTCACTAGGCCCCTTTCCTGAGTAAGCCATAAAAGCTGAGAGTCACTCGCAGACAAGCCCAGCCGCAGGCGAGATCCAGCTGCGTGCGAGATCAGACCTGGAAGAGTTCTAGACCCATTGAGTTACTTAGAAAGGACACCCTTTAACCTGTTGAACTGCCTGCAGGCTGTGCAGTGTGCTCCAGGTTCCCAGCTTTTGTGAGCTGCCACCCGTGTTGAGGCGGGACTGTCTTTGAGTCATTTCTGCTCCTGTAAGTAAGGAACCCCAAACTCACACTCCTCTAAGTAGCCCCAATAAAACTCATTGGTCCACCAAGTTGGATTTTGCTGATGTTTGTACTTTGGTGTGTGGTGGGCTCCCTACGGGGTGAGCAGACACGTGTAGTGTCTCTCCAGGAAAGCCTTGTTGCACAATGTCACGCTGAGAACTCCTGTGACATTTTTTGTGCTCTTGGAGTCTTCCTTTGTGCACTTTAGGGAGTCCGCACAAATAACTGTTATTGACAGGAAGACTGGCAGAATTCTGTTAACTCTTCCGCCTCAACAGTTTGATGCATGCTTTAGCCAGGATTTGAACCCGGACCTGTGTATTCCAGAGGCCTCCATCACCCCTCACAGAGTGCCGAAATGAAAGAAACAAAACACCCCAGTCATGCATCCGGGGAGTGTTAAGAAACAGGCATGGAAATAGCTGGATGCCGTCTCTCTTACACAGTTATGAACTAGCTCACACTCGGAAGGTGATGAAACCTCAGCCTCTGGAAGGCAGCCAGTGCGCACCTCCACTTCTGCAGCGCGCGTCCTCACCCTGCCTGTCTGCAGGGCAGAGCCTGATGTATCTGGAAGATCTGAGGTTCTGCAGTGGGGAGAAGCCAGGCAGAATCGACCAGAAGCCTGCCCTTGTACCACTGAGAGAGGTGTCCTGGCCTGATGATGTCACAGAGTTAAGATTATAGGACGACTGTTAAGTAAACATAAGATAAGGATTCCACCTTCCTTTTTACAGCCAAATAAATGACATGTTAATGAGATAATTCTTATCTGCTTGGTGGAGACTTGTTCCAGGAGAACTTTGGGGTTGCCTGTTAACCCAACTCTCTGAGCAGATTGAAAAAAAAAAGTTTTTTTTTTTTTTTTTTAAAAATGACTTCAGTTTTTTTCAGCCTTCTAGCCACCATGAAGAGCCCAGATCTCAGGACCCCCCTGAAATCTGAGGGCCTGTTTACCCAGCTTCCAGTGTAGGATGCTTGGAGCCAGGTGTGTGCTGGGAACCTGCTCCAGGGGAGAAAAACAAAGAGCCTGGATGGTACCATCTGCCAATTTCTGTGGTGTAAACACTCCCACCCTGGCTGGTTTTAAGCTCCCAGCGTGGGCTGGCAAAATTCCTACACGTTTAACCATATGTGGGAGCCAACCAAAAGAAAGAGAGAAATGGAAAACCTGATTCCAGCTCACCTTGCATGTGCTGAGCCTCTCCATCAACCCTTTCAGTGAGATGACATAGTTGCCTAGCTTGGGCAGGGTCTGCCTGGAAGCAGATGTTGCGGCGGGTTTTGGGAGACACAGTACAACCTAATTTGACCAGCAAGGGAGTTTCAAAACCCAGGCTTCGTTCAAGTCACGAGAAAGCTTGACAATGTGTTTTCCACTCCCGCCAGTAATCTCTCTAGATGTGGGCCTCCAGGTCTACAGAGTTTAGTGTATGTGTGTGCTTGTGTGTGTGTGTGTGTGTGTGTGTGTGTGCATCTTTGTTTGTGTGTGCACACATGCGAGTGTTTTATAGATGGAGGCCAGGCATATCAACCTTGCTGTTATCCTAAGGAGTAACCCACTTTTGAAAAAATTTTAGACCTATTATTTTATTTTCCTGCATCTATGTATGTGCACCCCATGCATGCCTGGCTCCCAAGGATGTCAGAAGAGGGTGTCTGATCCTCTTAAGATTGGAGCTACAGGTGGTACCACCATGTGGATGCTGGGAAATGAACCCAGGTCCTCTGCAAGAGCAACAAGTGCTCTTAACTGCTAAGCCATCTCTCCAGTTCTCCACCTTATTTTTTATTTTTACGACCAGGTCTCTCAATGGCCTTAGACTCACCAAGCAGATGGGGCTGGTTGACCAGTGAGCCTCCTTAGCCCTGCGATTACAAGCGTGCACAATCCTGATGAGCTTTTTTAGTGGGTTGTGGGGATTGAATTCAGGTTCTCCTGTTTTCCAAGGGAAGCACTTTATCCACTAAGCCGTCTCCCCAGCCCGTCTCTAACTTACAAAAGTGCCCAGGTAATGCTCACATGATCCCAGGCTTTGGTACCACTGTTATATACAATTTGTGTGAGAAGAGAATTGAGCCGGCAGCTTAGGGTAAGGCATGGTGCAAATCCTGAATTTGCATTGGGGGGGGGGGACACGGGGAAGGCGTTGTTGTTTCTGCTGGTGCAGATTATTCAGGGAAGGGCAGGCAGAGGCCAGTTTCCTCAGCTGCCTCTTGATGTCCCCTGCGACCATTTCATCACAGGGTAATGGTAGACCTTTCTCGTTTGGTCTTGGTTGTTTCCTCTGGTTTGGAAGAAGACTGGGTAGAATGGTCCTTGGGTGTGTGTGATGAGGGGATCTTGCATGTTAAAGCAGAGGCGGGGAATCCCAGCATCCTTCCTGAGGGCCATGTTGGTAAAGGAGAAAGTCCGGGGCTCTGTCAAGGGTCTCTTTTAAATCATTGGCGGCTTGTATGTTTTCTCTGCCACGATTAGCAGTAAAATTATTTTTAAACTAAGAGCTTTCTTTAGCAGCGTTATGTGCACGAGAGAGAAGTCTCCTTCAACCTCGGCTAGCCATGGTTAGCAAGACATCTTCAGGCCCAGCCAGCTATGGTTAGCAAGATACCTTCAGCTCCAGCCAGCTCTGGTTAGCAGGTCTGGTTGTGAAGAGGCATTGGAGTCCCCTGGGTGTAATTGTGAAGGAGACAATAGGTCACAGGCAGGGGAGAGAAGGACCACAGGAGAGGGGGCAGGTCTGGGCTCTTCTCTGCTTTGTGGGAAGAAGGGCTCAGGAGACTTAGAGTAGACTGCTGCCCGGGGTCACTGGTGAAGGTGGGCAGGAAGGATATGTGCTGATGCAGAAACAGGTGGGGATTAGATGCTGTGTAGGAAAAGGGGACTGAGAACCCCAGGATGAGGCCTGGAAGTGTCTGGGTTAGGCCTGAAGGAGCTGTGCTAGTGAGATACGGGAACTTCTAGGACAAAGGAGAACAATCACTAGTAACTGGACGAGCGGGACATCTCTTGAGGCTGAGCTGATGGACAGAATAACAGGAGCCAGGGGTGAGCCAAAGGGCTCTCAGATCTTTGGGGTCTGCCATCACATGGGCAATAGGATTGAGGGCCCCAGGGAAGGAGCGAGAGAGAC
Organism: Dicrostonyx torquatus; assembly: GCA_028555095.1. Taxonomy (NCBI): domain Eukaryota; kingdom Metazoa; phylum Chordata; class Mammalia; order Rodentia; family Cricetidae; genus Dicrostonyx; species Dicrostonyx torquatus. Next base: position 185,283 of record JAQHUG010000148.1, read on the forward strand.
TCTTTAGGATCAGTAGGCTAAAAACAACCCCCAAGAACCTGCCTAGGTATTAGGTCTGCAACTTTTTACACAGCCATTGTGGAAGGCTGGCTGGAGCTCTTGTTCTAAGAACACCATTCATGGGATACCTTCGTCCCCAAGATCCAATAGAGCGCCCCTGGAAGGTCAAGAGCTTCCCAGTACTATTTATCTGCCTCTGCCCAGTGCCCTTTTGCCTCTATGTGTATATGTGTGTGGGGGGGTAACATACCTATGTGTGGGTGCACATATTTGTACAGGTGACCATGTATGAATGTATGCATGGAAGCCAGGGGACAGTCTTGGGTATTATTCCTCAGACACCGCCTCCTTGGTTTTAGTTTTCTGAGGCATTACCTCTTACCAGCCTAGAACTCAGCAGAAAGCCCCAGGGCTCGCTCTGCCTCTGTAAGTGTATGCTGTCACTCTCTGCGTTCAGTCATATTGGGTTCTGGGGATCAAGCTTAGGTCGTTCACCGACTGAGCTTCTTCCCATCTTGTAATCCATGCATCTTCCATGTACAGTAGACTTTCAGCCACAGCATGCCAGATGAGTGTGTGTGTGTGTGTGTGTTTGTCGTGTGTGTACCGGCCAAGTGAAACACAGTGGTGATTTTTGTCCTACCATACCGTGACAAGCCTAACTTTCTCTTCTTAGGCATCTTGGTACTCTAAAACTTAGAATATATATGACCAGAGTAATGTCTGGCTTTAGTATTCTGGCTTATGAATAATAATCAACTTACTTATAAATGCTGTCAAGTAGCCATCCCAGAGTTGTAAGCAATTTAATTTTTAATCCAGACAGACATACCCTGACTTTGTTTACCCATGTTATGTTATTGCTCTTTGTAAAGTAGATTGACTGTTCAATCGCTTTAGGATACAGAGTGGTTCATTTGAAGTTCACCAAGAATTACGGCTCTGACAGGCAGCAATGTCAAGAGTTTACATGTGGCCCATGCATAAATGGAGAGTCAAGGTACTAGAACTCAGCAGTAAGCCCCAGGGCTCTCTCTGCCTCTGAAAACAGTTCATAGCTACCAATGTCGTGTGTATAAAAAATTCATGTAGCGTGCTGGCCCACAGTGTCCCCGTGCAGCCCAGCGGTGCTCAGAGGGTGAGCAGAGCGCAGTCCTGTACTGCTGGCTGTCTTTGCCCTTAGCTCTGTCTCTCTCAGGACATTCTCTCACAAAAATTGTGCTTTCTTATTGCTGTGTTTCATTTCAGAAATCTGTCCCTAAGGTCTTTGCAAGAACAGTTCTATTCCTGGCAGGTACAGGAAGCCATACCTTTATTGGGATAGTGCCAAGAGATGGCATTTGAATTTGGTACCTCTCCAAGTCCATAGTGGAGGCAAGACTGTGGGCGACATCAGGACCCATCCCCGACAGCCGTCAGCTGCCACGGAGCACTGCTGTTCACACCTGCGCACACCTATTTTCTTCCATGTTTTTTTCAGAATTGTTCGGATAGAGGCAGAGGATATGTCACTGTTTGGCGACACCCGTGACACCCACTTGGAATACTGTGTTTTAGCATAAGAGTTTTTCTGTGGTTTCAGATTCTTCTGAATTGGTTGGGCTTTTCCCTCTAGCGGGCATTGCGACATGTCGGTCAGTAGCTGTTTCTTTGTGGTCAGTCAAATCTGACACAGGCTAGTTTGCATAAGCTGAAGTCGTCCAGGAAGGTCCCTGCTGGGAATTAAATAACTGACTACCTATCGGGTTCCCCTCGCACACTGCATCTGCACCAGGCCATTGTAGCAAACAATAGCTGAACGGAGACGTTGCTGAGCTAGAGTCTGAGACATTCCTTTTCCCAAGGGGCCTCTCCGGTGGCCTTTCACTGGGCCTGTTTCATTTTGAAGGGAGGTGTGTCACAGTGCAGAAGAATCTGGGTTTCTCCTGCCCGTCACAAACCTGCAGGTTTCCTTTTGGGCATTGGGTCTGTAAGTGGTGACCTCCTAAGGTTGGGATTTTCAAATGAGATCATGAGAAATATCCACACCCTGTCTGAGGTGGATTCGGGGTTCCTTTTAGCTTGGAGGGAGTCTCTCATGAGTCTTGTTCACACACTGGAGTTTGTTCACAAATACTGGGTGAATAGAGGAACTTTTATGGCCAGCAAAGTGACCTGGTCTGGGGTAACTTGGTCAGGGATGTCTCATCGTCAGAACAGAGTGCTGGGGTTTGATTCTTTGGACATTCCATCTGACCTTTAAAAAGCAAGCATGTTTTACTTTGCCCTTTGTTCACTGTTCAGGGAGGAGGAGGAAGAAGAAGAGGATCAGATAGAAGCAGAGGAGGGGGATAGGAAGAGGAAGAAGAGAGATGATACTGCAGTTTGCTCCCCAGGCCCCAGACATAGGTTGTCTGCTCTATGTAGAAAGACCCTAGGAAGATGGAAGCTAGAGGCGTCTGTGCCTTGCTTGGGTCGGAGGTTGGGAACCCTTGGCCATTGTGAATGCTGTATAAATGCATATGTTGTTGACAAAATAGATGCTTTTCTTTTCTAAAACTTATCACACACACACACACACACACACACACACACACACACACACACACACAAACGAAACCTGTTTCTGCATTGAGCTCACATTATTACTCAATAATTATATGGTCCTTTTAGAATAAAAGTGCTAAAGGGGAGGACGTTCACATCAGCAGTGGTTCACGTACCCCGTGATGGAGCCATTCGCATTTTTATGTGAGTGATGGTGCTCCTGGCATGCCGGAATTTTTTTTAAATGCATTTTTTTTTAAAAAAAAAAAACTGCATGTTTGAAGTTCATGTTTTCAGACTGATAAACAGGATCTGCTTTTGACATCAGGTTCATGGTGGGGTTTACTGTGTATATTTTTGTTTTATTTTATCGAGACAGGGTCTCACTATGTAGCCCTGGCTAGCCTAAAATTTGCTGGATAGACCAAGTTGGTCTTGAACTCATGGGAGCTCCTCTTGCTGCTGTCTCCAGAGCCCTGAGTGTTGGTATTAAAGGCATGCTTACTTACCACGTGACCACACAGTTCATAGTTGCCCCGATTATACGCTGCATTTCAGGGAACATCTCATTAACATGAGCTTGTGTCTTTCAGTCTAAACTTCTCTTAGGATGAGTTTTACTTTTATGTTGTTCAGAATCTATAAAGCACTTCTCAATCGTATTGACTGTTGGTGGCCGTCATCCCTGTACAATAAAGCCCCTCGCCAGGCAGTGCCACTGATGGCAGTTTCTGATTGCTTATAAAAGCAGCCACCCTTCCCCACCCCTCTTAGGGGCTAATTCCCCAAGGTGCATTGCTCATGGACTATGGGGTGGGGGGAAGAGTTCCACCTGGGCCTGGGACAGGTGGTGACTACCACTGTGTTTAGCCGAGGCCCTGGAGTTCTTCAGAGAGACTGCATTGTGAATGGTGCCGACGTGACTTTGGGAACCTCTGAGTTCATTGAGAGAAGTTTCCTGGTCCAGGCTGCTGACAGCCAGGCCGCAGTTCTGCCTCCAGACTGCAGTCTGGTGTCACAGGACTGCTTCAGTCTGGCAAGAGAGGAAAACAAATTTATAGGTGGAATATTTTTTTGGGCCTGTTTCCTGAGAATGGTTTTGGCACTGGCTGTCTTATGTGACTCATCTACCTTTTGGTAACATGAAGCAGCATTTTGGGGGCCTTGTAAAACCCGACGGAGGGTCATGGACTGATTTGGCTGGCAGTATGGACTGCTCAAGGCTCCTTTGCTTTGTTATTTGGTCCTGAGTGCCAGGTAAACCCCCACCCCCACCCCATTGCTGCTATATTTGACTTTCACTCACTCACTGCATAGGTAGAGGAGGAGTCGGGACCCCAGAGACAGCTTTAACTGGGTGTCTCCCCATCACTGGAGAGATGTTAAAGTATACAGGGGAGGAGGGGAAGGCTTACAGGTTAAAGTCGGGCAGGAGAAGATTTCCAAAGCACGTTTATGACATGAAGGGTTCAGTAGGCCAGGAGGGTGTGGGCGGAGTTTGGAGGGCAGTGGGTAGTCAGTTTCCATGCTTGGGGAATCCAAAGAACCAAAGGGGATACCATGCTGATAGAATTTCCAAAATACCTGGGAAGGATGCCAGAGGAAGGTGCCTGGTTGGACAGGCCCTTCTGGGCTTCCGTCCACTTTGAACTTTATTTGAGGACACTGGGGATAGTTGGTTAGATGTGAGAGCATGATTTGAAAGGCCAGAGGACAAGCTGCCCAGGGGGTGAGCAGTCCAGGGGGTGACATAGCTTGGGAGGTGACCTGGCAAAGGACTGAGCCCATGGGTCCCTTATCTCCCTGGGTCCCTTCATCACAGTCTCTGTATACGGAGGAATTTGGCTCCCTGCCTGCAACCTCACATGGATGCCACAGGAGTGGTACGTTTCCCTTCAGTCCTGTGGTGAGATTTTCATAAAATTACCCTCTGTTGAAGAGTCTTTCTCCTACGGCCTTTCTTTAACATTTTATAGCCCTATTGCTTCTGCTCATGGGAAAAGCTGTTTTGAGCCTGCGTGTGAACGGGCTTATCTGAGATTGATCAGACAGGTGGCCAGTCCCCTAGGAAGACGTCTTTTCTGGACCCAACTTTACTGTTAACTTGTAGTTCACCGACCACCAGAGCGATGTGTGTTTAACACAGAAACACCTAGATACTCGAGTCTTGTTTGGGAACCTTGAGTACAGCCTGCTCCCAGAAGAAAGTCACAGTCCTAAGCATCCCCAGGGTGAAATTGTAACATTCCTAGGGTTCAGAGGATACTGCCCTGAAACCCAAGAAAAATGTCATACACACCTTTTAAAAAACTCACCTGGAAATTGACTGCTTGCTAAGGTGAGTTTGATTCTTACAATGGAGAGAAGGAATGATTTCCTCTGAGCAGGGAGAGAGGATGGCAGCGATCGTTTCTACCGCCAGTGCTGGGTCCGGAGGCTGAGCAACAACAGGTGACGACGACTGACACAGTCAGAGCAAAATCCCCGATTGGCCACTTAGCAGATGATGGGAAACTGGGCATCATGACTTTGAGAGTGTTTGTTTGTTTGTGGTTGTCTTTTGCCTTCAGTTGCTGGCAAGCATCCCACAGAGCTCTGCAAACACGGCCTGGAAAGGAACATGCAAAAAAATCGATTTGGTATGAGCTTTGACATGGAGACGGTGGGTCACTCCTCCTGCTGTTTGAGGAAACAAAGCAAAGTGTGCCTTTGGAACAGGAGCAGAGAGGGTCAGAGAAGTGGTGGCTGGTATTTGCAAGGTCTTGCCAGGCAGTTACCACAGTGGGATCTTTTGATTTAGTCAGTCTCCGGGGACTCTCAAGGGGCCAAGTGGTCCTGACCTGGGTTTACTGAAAACCAGATGATGCTGGAACCTAGAATGCTGTGCCTGAAAACACCAGGCAAACATGGCTAACCTAGGCGTCTGCATCTTGTGCCTAATTCCCCTGCCTCTGTCTGCCTCTCACACCTGACTTCTGAGGTTCCCTGAGCTGTGGCTACTGTTTGAATTCTTGTCTTCCTTTGGATTTCAAGTTTCAGCAAAATTTTCAGAAGTTAAGTCATTTTCATGGATGGCAGGTTCTTTGAAACCAACCAGTGTGAGCACCACCAGCCTTGCAGAGAATACAAAGCTTTGCTTCATTAAACTATCTTTAGACTCGAGAGTGGAACCGTTGGAAACCGTGGTCCTACTGTGCTGAGAGGCTAAGTTTGTGTATTTTCTCCTCCTAATTCTCATATGTCCGTGCCCTACCCATCTCTGTTGTGCCAGGATAGCTGCAGTGATAGACAGGGCCTCTAACATTTCAGACAGGCTGTCCAGTATCTTCAGTGTTTTTCCTGGAAACTATTTTTCTGACCCAGTTGAGGGAGTGGGGACTTTTATTGCAATCGTGTAACAAAGAAAGTAAGTCACAGGGTTGAGGGAGCCATGGAGCTGAGAATTGCAGAAGCCAGCAATGAAGGCCAGGCTGTCTTCATGTCTTCATCAGGTTGTTCTGCCAATCTGGGTACCAGCCTTCCAGATTCCAGGGTGAACAGGCCATTGCTGGAACCAGTCTGAGGAACACCGTCGTGGTTAGGATCACTGTTGCTCTGAAGAGACCCCATGACCATGGCAACTCTCTACAGGAAACATCTAAGTGTGGTGGCAGACGTTCAGTCCATTATCATCATGGCAGGGTGCATGGCCGCATGCAGGAAGGCATGTTGCTGGAGAAATAACCTAGTATCCTACATCTTACAGGCAACAGGAAGTCAAATGACTGTGACACCAAGCGAAACTTGAGACAAGAGACCTCAAAGCCCGCCCCCGCAGTGACGCACTTCCTCTGACAAGACCACACCTCCTAACGGTGCTACTCCCATTTTCTTTCAGACCACCACAGTACAGTGGGAGGCAGGGACCTTCGGTGAGAGGTGAGTGGCAGAAAAATGTCCTCACATGGGCTGGAAAGATGGCTTAGTGGTTAAGAGCATTGCCTGCTCTTCCAAAGGTCCTGAGTTCAATTCCCAGCAACCACATGGTGGCTCACAACCATCTGTAATGAGGTCTGGTGCCCTCTTCGGGCCTGCAGGCATATACACACAGACAGAATATTGTATACATAATAAATAAATAAATATTTTTTAAAAATGTCCTCACATGTGATCTGAGGAGTAAAGGCAGGAGGCAGAGCTGGACTGGATGAGGGATCCTGAGGCTGAGGGGGCACGGAGGTGTTAGAGGAGCCTCCACCTTCACCTTTATGCTTAGCTTTGCCGTCTCTCGCCTCTCTGCTGCCCCCCCACCTCTCCTCTGGCCTCTGGGGTGGTCTGTGTGTAGCTGCTCTCCTCCATCCCACTACCCCAGAAACTTAGGGCAGTGACACCAACCTTGTTCTCGTGGTCAAAGAGGCTTCTGTGCTGTGCCCAGCATGTGCCCTCATCTCACGGCTCCTGCCACCCCCTTTCCTTTTTCCCATCACAGAGATACTGTCACTGTAGCCACCTAGTTCAGAGCCCTGATGCCAAGTACTCCTGTATGATGGGACCCTGGCTGCATTTCCTCATGGCCTCCTTAGCTCCATCAGAGCCAGCTTCTTGGTTGAGGCCATCGGGTCATGGCCCACACTGCTGTGCCTTGTAGGTGTTGGAGAGGCAGCTTTGACCTCAGCAGTCTCCTCAGACATCTCCCTATGCTGTTCCTTCTGATCACCTACCAGCGAGAAGTTCCCAACTCAGTGGACCAGAGTGCTCCCTACCGTCTGTGCAGAAACCTACCCCTTCCCTGGGGGTGACCTGGGCCACCTGGGTCTCTTTACCAATCCTCGGTGGAAGGAGTGAAGAGGGGGCATGGTGGACTGTGGTCTTCCAGAGAGAGCCTCCTCCTTAAATTAACTGAGCGATAGTAGTGATGCCTGACAGGATGTTCTAGAATGACCTTTCTTCTTCTAACCTAGTGATGGCCGATAGAAGGTTCTGGGTAGTCCTCAGGCTCTGCTCAGAGAGGGTGTTTGGGGTTGGCAGTGTTTGTGCTTAGTCTTGGGCCCATGAAAAGCAGTTGTGTTTTCTCTGTGATGGGGACCTTGGCATGGCACAGTTGAATTGGGGCTGTGCTTCATGTTGTATGCTGGGCGCCCCTGTCTAGAGCCTCCCCCCACTAGTATCGACAGAGGGGTCTCTGTGTGGCTGGTGGCTGTATTTCACACCTTGGTGACAGCTTCCTCCCTCTATTCTTTTGAGAGGTAGGCCAGCTGCCCTGGGTCTAGTCTGTGTAGTCCAGGTATAGTGTTCTGGTTTCCTTGGTGTCGCTGTGGCTAAACACTGTGACAACATGCAGCACAGGGGAGGAAAGGGCTGTGTCTCTCTATACTTTCAGATCACAGCCCGACATTGAGGGAAGCCAGGACAGGAGCTCAAAGTAGGAACCTGGATGCAGAGACTGCAGAAGGTGCCGTTTGTTGACTTGCTCCCTGGCTTATGCTCAGCAAGTTTGTATAGCCCAGCTCTCTTCTTCATCGGGATTGTGATGCCCACGGCGGGCTGGGGCCCCCCCACATCAATCAATCATCAAGGCAGTCTCTCCCAGACAAGGCCACAGGCCCATCTGCTCTGGGTAATTAATTGAGGTTCCTTCTTCCCAGGTCACTCTAGGTTGTGTCAGGCTGACAATAGAAACTAACCAGGACAGGCCGTGGAGATTACTGCAGCCCAGGGTAACACCAGGGACCTCTTGCCCCTGCGGGGAGTTTTCATTTGATAGTGTTGTGTCTGTTAGTGCTGTGAGGTGTTTTCTTGTTTCTAGTATCTAGTTTGTTGGTGTTCGCAGTGTTTTGTGTGTGGTTTTCATTTTGCAAGTTTAAGCTTGATCTGTGAGTGGCTTTGGAGTATGGCTGGTCTCTCTACCTCAGTGCATCTCTCTCTTCACTGAAGTGTGGAGATGGTGTGTAAGCACGAATGCTGGTGGGTTTCCTGGGGCCTGGCAGTCCTGCCACAACCTCCTGTGAGCCACAGTGTGGTCAGTGAGCTAGTCGGTTGTCTTGAGCCTCGCTTCCAGCTGTTCTTCCTGCTTTTACTTTCTGGATTCACGTAGCAGACACACTCAGTACCCTCCATGTGTGGACACACCATTGCAGTCTTGGCCCTTTTCCAAGAACCAAGAACATGGATTTGATAGTGCCCTCCTCCTGCCCTGCAGGGGGCTGCAGACCTCTTAGTGTCACAGAGTGAGCCAAGACTCCTAAGGTGGCATGCAGAGTCTGCAGCTGGCTTCCCCTCATTTCCTCTCTAGGCTGCCTTCCCTGCAGCCTTTGCATAGACACAACCTTCCATGGAAGGTTGGAACAAACTTCCTCCCGCCATTGCTGCCTGAAGCCACCTGGAACCCCTGCAAACTGGGCTTTTGTTGTTTGTTTACTGATACAGGGTCTCATTTAGCCCAACTCACCATGTAGCTGAGGATGACTTTGAACTCCTGATCCTTCTGCATCTACTTCCTAAGGGATGGAACTTCAGGCCCGAACCATTGTTTAGGGCCAACATGGATGGTGTGGCAGTGGACAGCATGTAGAACAAGCAGCCATGGAGGCTCACCCCTAAGATATGAGAGCACAAGGCTCTCAGTGCTGTGGGGTGCTGTGAGGCTGCTGTGTTTGTTTGAATGATCTAAACTCACTAGAAGATTTAGATAGCATAAATTGGCAGAAGAAATTGAAAATCTATAACTATTGCCGTGAGATAAATCACACAGGCATTATTTTCAAAATGGAGCCTTTGTGGTCAGTTTTACAACCTGGCTATTTTACCTGGGCAGGGTACAAAGACAGCATCCACTAGTGGACACTGAGGTCACCTGCAGGCCAGCCATCCTGTGCATCTGTTCAGGGGGAATCATTTTCTGAACGGCGCCAAGACTCTTTACTAAGCACACGAGGTTGCCTGCCCCTGTGCACTCTGGGGAGTGACCGTTTCAGCCCACCTTTCCTCTTCAAGGTTGGAAGAGCCACAGAGCTGCTCCATTCGCTCTGTTTGGCCACTTTCACAGTCATGACCTAAGCTACTGCATTGCTGGGGAAAATGAACAACCCTGTCCTTGATCAGACAGCAAGGCTCCTCACATCTTCTCCTCGCTGCCCTGCCCTCCTTTCTCCAGCCTAGGGTCAGAGGACCGCATTGCAGACAGGGACTGTATGCCTGGGTGGTTTCCCAGGTCAGCTGCGGCTTCAGGTTTCAGCAGCTTTCTCTCCAGCCCAGAGACATAGCGTTGGATGAAGAAGAACATCCAAGGTCCCATCCCTGGTTGTGCAGGACCCTTGTGGAAACCCTGGGATCTGTGTGGGAGTTTTGGCGTTTGACTAGTGCAGCCTCACAGGGGTTTACTTAGTGATCTGGCGTGGGGGCAGGGGACTCTATCCCTTGATGTATTTTACAGTGTCACTTAGCTGGTGCCCACAGCCCAGGCAGGTATAAGCTTCATAACATCGGAAAAGCATGGGGTTCTTCCTTCCTCAGACCCTTCCCCGACTGGTACTGGGGAGAGGGAAGGATCTGAGCCAGTCTGCATCTCACACTAAGGTTGAGTTTTACGACTACAGGCCCTGCCTGTTCACTACATAGGGCAATTTGTAATGGGGATGGTGATTTGTAATGGGGATCATAAGAAAGCACCCCAATTAGAAGTGGTGTGGAGCGTGCCTGGCACGAACCATGGCCCTGCGTCTTGGAGCCGGCTGTTCCCAGTCCTATAGGCAGCTGCCTTTTTGCAGGGGCTTCAGGAACTAGCAAGAGAAGGCAGTGGGCCGTGAGTCTCAGGAGTCAGTTGTGTGCTGGAGTGGGGTAATTCTGAAGGTGAGTGTGTGCATATGAGAGAGCCTTGGAAGGCAGCTGTTACCGTGGCTTGGATTGTTATCACGAAATGGAATTCGTTCCCTGCTTCTTAAACCTCAGTGGCAGCTGCCAGGCGACTTGAAAGCCTCTGGACTCTGGCTCGCTGCTCCCCTTCAGCAAGGCCCAGGGCCTTTAAGCTCCCACTGAGGTCACAGCAGTGGGACCTGAGCCCAGGACCCTGACTGCACCTGAGTGCCATGTCCTTTACCTCCCTACCTGGAACCCATTGTCACCAGTCTTTCATCGACTACCTGGGCACTCTTCCTAATTCTAGAATCTGACCTCGAAGGCGTCAGCATGCGGAGAGACCGAGACACTAAGCAGTTTGCCCAAGCCTTGAGAGTCTAGGCACATGTAGTTTGCCCTTTAGCCGGGGGATCTGCTACCTGAGACTTCTTAACTTCCGTGTGTGAGAGAGTGTGTGCATGCGTCTGTTCTGTCTCCTCACCTCGTCATCTATATCCTCAGCACAGCCCGCCCCAGGATAGGCTGGTGTCTGAACCCTGAGCCTATTCTCACAGCCCAGAATACAGAGATGGTCTGTGGTTGGCTGTGTCTTCTAGTGGTTAGGGTCCCAGCTTACCCCTGCAAAGGAAATCCACAGACTTAGAACACCACTAGAGATGACTGTCTCAGGCTGAGTATGTAGCAGGGGACGGCTAGTTTTAATTGCCAATGCTATACAATCATCAGGAGAATCTCCGGAGGGTTCCTCTAGATCTGTTGGTCTATGGGCATGTCTGCGGGTGATGTCATTGCCTTACTGATATGGGAAGGCCAACCTGGTTTGGGACTCCAGACCGAAATACAGTAGTGAAAGCTAGATGAGCACTAAGCCCACATGCGTGGATTGCTCTCTGCTCTGATTGTTGATGGGATATGGCTCACTGCGTCAAGTTCCTGCTGCTTCATCTTCACGGCTAGGATGGACCATAACCTGGAACTGTAAGCTCAAATGAGCCCTTTTGACCCGAAGTTGTTTGTTGTCACAGCAACAGACGTGAAATGAGAACGCCCCATGTGACCCACTTGGTTAGGCTGGCGTAAAGGGTCTGGGGAAGGCAGGTGGTATTGAAACCCCTCTTCCAGAAGTTGTTCTGTGACAAGCACAAGCCGGATCATCACCCTAGCCATTTTTTTCCACCACTCCCCCTGAGGCGGCAGTGAGCTTACAAGCCCACTCCAGTTCGACTGAGTAGCTACCTCAAGTGCATCCAGGTATCGGGGCAGGTGTGAGGGAGCTGAAGGTCTCACATTTATTACAGCCTGTGGTTAAGCCAGGGTTTCCATCCTGTAGATTTGTGCTTCCTGTTGCATAATCCACATGGGAGCTGGGACTTGGGCCCCTCGGGCTGGCAGTGGCGCAGGAACATCTGTGAGCAGGGAGGGGACAGAGCTTGGAGAAGGGGCTTGAGGTGCCCACAGTCTGCCTGGCAATGCTAAATCCTGCTGACAGTCTGCTGTGATGACTATGTACATCTCCCCTGTGTGGTCATCCTGCAAATGACACGTAACCTCATAGGACTAGTGAAGAAAACCCAAGACCAGCCCCAGCTGCAGAGCACCTTCTAAAGCGCTTTCCTGGGCCTCAGACTGTCAAAGTCACCTAACAGCAACTTGTCGGGAAGTTACACAGTCAAGAGGAGTCTAAAAAGACAGCCTAAAAAGTGGCAGCGAGATGATGTGTGGTATCCCAGATGAGACCCTGGGGCAGACAGAGGACAGTGGGGAGACACCCGCGGGGAGGTCCAGCGTCTCCCTTCTCTGCAGAGCTGTGCTCAGTCAGCCTGGGCCTGTCTGCGCTGGGCCTCAGTCTTCTTCCCATCGGCAGTTTCTTTGTTCTGCCCTGGCCTGGACGTTTAGAGCTGAGCACCTTTGCTGAAGACAATATGCCGGTAATATTAGAGCCCAGGGCACCAGGCCTTGGCAGTGAACTGGCAGGTTTATTGGGACTCTGTCAAGGTTCTCACTAATCCTGCTAGTGACTTAGGGGTGGGAGGATGGAAAGCAGAATGGGATTAGCTCTCCTGCAAAGTTTACCCAGATACTGAGTCACATCAAGGCACCCGTTGAGTTAAATGCGGTTTGTCAGTGTCTAGAGTGAGCTCAGGTCTTGGGGGTAAGTATTTGTGAGCGTGCACATGTGTCGGTGTTGGGGGGGCAGGGTGTATCAGAGGACTTTACACTTAAGGTTCTAGTCTTAGGAAGACTGCTTCTTTGCAGGACTCCGCTCATACTTGCTGGAATCCTCCAGGCCAGCACTTCTCACGTCTTTCTTGCCTGCCCAGAAATGACCTAGTGATATTGTAAAAATATCATCTTAGCCCAGCAGGTCTGGGATGGGGGACAGCAAAAACACTTGCATGCACTGACTTGGGACTGTGCAGAGTTCTGAGTGCCTCTCACGTGTTCCCCGTCTGCAGTAACCTGCTGGGCAAGGTGAGATAGTGTCTGCACTTTCAGGAGCTGAAGGATTGTTGATGGGTAGACCTGTGGCTTGTGGATGGCTCCCGAGGGAGGGAGACATGGTACTGGGTTCTGATCCTGGCCAGGCCTGCTCTGATCTCCACATCTGAAGCTTCTCAGATGGGACAGCGGCAGACAGCCCATGGCTTCCATGGTCATGCTAACCATCTTTGCTGGGAGAGGGCAAGTCAGAGTGGTTAGCCCCCTGTCGTGACCCTCTGAGATGTTGTAGTTGAAGGCAGTGTCAGTGGGTAGACACCCTAGTGCCCTTCCTGTGACTCCTTGGTGTACACTGGCATCGGCCTTGCTAGAGGAGAGCGACAGAATAGAACGTCACACAAAGGGGAGCTGGCTGCAGTTCTGTCCTTGTGTTCCTCAGAGGCACTGTGACAGGTGTGTCAACCCCTGGTCCACCTTCTTTTCCAGGCTGAAGCCTGGAAAAGTATCCTAATCCCACCTGGGAGGAGTAACCTCACCTCAGAGTAGAACCTGAGGCCTCTGTTGAGGTGGCAAAGAGGATTTCCAGGCAGTGCCGTGGGCTAGAGCTGGCTTGGTTCTTTCTTCGAGCAAGATGAACAGGAATCAGGTTTGTGCAGAAGGAGCAAGCTGAGTTGTTTTAGGCTCTCAGTGTGCTCAGTAACTATTGTCACTTCCATGGGATGCAAGGGACCAAGCCAGGTGATTCCCTAAACTTTGTGTGAGTGTGTATGTGTGAGTGTGCACATGTATCTGTCTGTATGTATGCATATATTTGTGTATATATATTACATATATCTATGTGTGTGTATATGTATATATATATATATAATTGCATGTGTGTGTGTATGTGTGTGTGTGTGTGTGTAATTGCAAAATATTGGCATGGTCATTGAAGAATCATAACAAAGAACTCTTTCTTGTCCAGGCTTATGCAGCCACTGCCAGGCCAGACAGAGGACTTTAGCCCTAGCTTTGATGGACCTCATTGTCTTCCCTGTCTCAGTTGTTTTGTTTTTTGTTTGTTTATTTTTAAAAAGATTTAAAACTAAAAAAAATTATGCCTATGAGTGTTTTTACCTGCATGTATGTATGCCATGTGTGTGTGCTTGGTGTCCATGGAGGCCAAAAGAGGACATCAGATTACCTGGAGAATTACAGATGGTTGTGGACTGCCATGTAGGCTCTGGGAACTGAAACCTGGTCCTTTGGAACAGCAGCAAATGCTCTTAACCGCTGAGCCATCTTCCTAGCTCTGGTCAGTTTTAGCCTGGCAGATCTTAAGCGTCAAGAGCCATCCTTTTCCTGGGCTGTATGTGGACCCTCCTCTGCTTGTTTGCAGCTATACCATAGAGTTCAGTGTGCTATTCCCTCTTGTCTCTGGCTGGCTTACATTGTGCCTCTAATAAAATTCATCAGAATGATAATGTTTCAGACTGGAGCAAGGCCGGTGGAGTGCTTGCCCAGTATGGACAAGGCCTTGGTTTCATCTTCGGCACCATTAGTCCAGGCATGCCTGTAATCCCAGCACTCTGGGTAAAATAGGGAAAAGTAGATATTCAAAGTCATCCTAAGCTATATAGGGAGTTTTAGGCCCAGCCTGGGCTATATGAATCTCTGTCTCAAATCAAAAAAAAAAAAATACAACCAAAGGTCAATGTCCCTTTTGTGATTAGATGTGTAAGAATGCTTGGTAACTTGTTGACTTTGTTCACAAACTGCCCTGTGGTTGGGATGAGGGTGGCTTCACAGTCTCAGCCAGCAGGGAAGCCACAAGGCTCTGTCTGCTCCAGCCACATGATGCACTTGAGTCTTGATGAAATGTTGTCCTTGACTGAGAGGCTGAGACCCCAGAAGAAAAGGGTCTGTTCATTCAGCGAAACCAACCCTGATTCCTGAGCCACTGAAACAGAGAGCTGGTCAGCAGCCTCTGTCGATGGTGGTCATTTGCTGTGTTCGGTATTTTTGACCCACCAACCTGCCCTTTGGTTCACCCATGCGATGCATAACTGAATTTCCCCCACCTTCACATGGGCTTTTCTGTGCCATGCCTGCTTTCTGATTGACTTCTTCCTTCTCCTGAAGGATGATAGAATGTTACAGGGGAGGGCTTTGTCCTGTCTTCAGCCACAGCATGTACGCTGCCAGTGGAAGCTGGATTCCCTGCACCCCACCCCACCCCAGCCCCCAGCTGTCCCTCTGCCCCAAGCTCCACACTGACCAGCTTGTGATATTAGAGCTGGTCAGCCCAGAGCGAAGTGTATCCGATAGACTTTCAGTGCAGGTACACCTGCCGCCCCTCCCCCAAACTCATGTTATTATTCCGGTTTGTTCCAACCAGAAGATTCTTTGCGTGTTTTTTGGTCTACTTTTCTCATTGAGCCCTACAAATTCGAATTTTCTAGAACATGGCAAATACTGACTCTTCATCTGTCTCTCACTTCAGGGACCCTGGCCCCACTCCCACTCCCCATGGAGGCCTTTAAAATATATAGAGGCTTGTTGGAATCCTTCTGTCCCAGGGAACAGTTGGCAGGATTGTTTTCCAGGCTTTTCCAGCTATGACCTGAGTGCTCAGGCCCTGGACTTCGCTTTCTGAGCACAGCTCTGTTGAGGTGGAGTGTGGTTTGTGGCGTACCCTCCTCCAAGAAAGCCCTGCTCCAGCTCTGCTTTTTCTGTGGGCTGCAAAGGAATGTGGGCCCCTGACTGAGTGTTCAGAACACACACACACATTCCTGGAATGAGTTAAAATTAGAAAAGGAAAAAAAAAACCCGCCACATTTCCTGCCATTCAGGCACAGGCACTGGTGTTTGTTTGCACAAAGGCTCTTCGGGTAACAATCTGGAGTGGGTTTGGGAGGAATGGGAGGTGAAGTCATGATTTTTTCAGGAGGGGGTGAGCGGTTTCCGTGGAGACCTTTGTTGTGGGCGTCATCCGCTTTGAGTCCTTGCAGAATGGAATGGAAAAATGCTGTCAAACAACTCCTTTTGATAGGTCACAAGAGTTTGATTTTTACTTGTTTGTTTGTTTTGTAGACTGCAGCTGTAAAGAGGCGTGTAGCAGTGCACCTCTACTCTTTTGACTACTGACTTCCACTTTCTGCATACTCTAGGGGAGATCGCTCCCAGCGCACTCAGCAGCCAGAGTTCTCGGGTACCAGGTTCAGCAACCTGTCCACACCTGGAGCGTGAGGACTTTTCAGTCTGTGTCCACACATGTGCATTGTGAATATTCCAGAATCATCCATGCGACACAGAGTTACTGAGTGCCTGCTAGGACCCAGGGGCTTCCCAGTGCTCAAGTGAACAGGGCAAAGGTCTTCATAGAGCATTTATTCTGGAGGAGGAGGGGTGAGGAAGAGGGGAGATGTGTTTACCAGAAGGAGAGGCAGGTGAAGCTGGGTGGGGGTTGGGCAAGTAAAGTATGCAGTATTTGATAGAATGTGTGTGTGTGTGTCCATAACTTTTACTGATAGGGCAAAGGGGCCTTTGCAGATGGAAGGAGCCTGAGGTGTCAGGATTTTTTGGTGTTTTACTTGGTAAAGAGGAGATTCAAGAGCCTCCCGCCAGCATCCCCAGCACACGGTTTGGGGCATGGCACCATGGTAGGACCTTGTGGAGTGGTGAGATCATCAGGAAAGACAGGGAATGAGGGAGTCTAGGATGGGGCGAGGCTCCGACTTTGTGTGATTCACTCCAAGGGAGGGTGCCCCGACTCTTTGATTACCTTCTGCTAGACCCTGTCTCTTAAAGCTTTCACTGTTTCTCAGTAGCTCCAGTCTGGGAGACTAAGGTTTCAGTACTCAAACTGTGCCCAAGCCATAGTCCGCAGGGTTCCTACCTCTGTCTTAAATGCAAACAGGCTGTCTTTGTAAGAGTTGGTGCACAGAGATGCCACCATGCGCTGATGGCAGACACAGACTAAACGAGTATGCTTTGGAGGCAGCGACACCGGGAAACACTGGAAACGGAAGAGAGTTTCTAGTTCCAGCCTGCCGTCCCCTTCTCCTTGGCTTTAACCCTTGGGACTGGTTTCTAGCCTCTAGAAGGGCATCTAATACATCTGTGTCTTAATGCTATGATCTGTAGAACCGTGTCACAGCAGTAACAGGAGAGAGGGCATCCAGGAAGCCAAGTAGTCACCTCTGAGAGACCCAATCCCATGACCTCTGGTGATCCTCAGCCTGAAAATGGTCCATTGTGATTATTTTATTAAACTATATATTTTTCTCTGCTCTTCTTCCTTTCCCCTTCCCTTCTACCCTCTTTCATGGTCCAATTTACTCAGGAGATCTTGTCTTTTCCTACTTCCCATGTAAACTAGATCCATGTATGTCTCTCTTAGGGTCCTCTTTTTTGTCTAGGTTCTCTGAGATTGTGACTTGTAGGCTGGTTTTTCTTTACTTTATGTCTAAAAGCCACTTAGGAGTGAGTACATATAATATTTGTCTTCCTGGGTCTGGGTTACCTCACTCAATATGAGTGAGATGATCCATTGTGATTTTATGTAAAAACCAACTGTTAGCGTACAAACGCCCCTTGCTTTCCCCTTCAGATTTAGCTGGGTGTTAATGCATCATAATAATGGAACAAAATATTTGCTTGTCTTTCTGTATTGGGATTTTCTGGTACCAACCATACAAAATCGCCCTCCAGCTTTGACCAGAGCCAACCAGAAGAAGAGTGTCCCTTTCTGTCACTGAGCCTAGTGTTTGGGTCTTGGCAAAAAGCCAACCCAGTGACCTGGAGCCAGTTGTACATTTCCCATCTGTTCAAGACTGTGACCCCCCCCAAAGACAGACCCTTTATTTTAGATTGTGACTGCTCTCAGGAGCGGGATTTGGGGTACCAGGAGGATAAGATGAGGAGAGAGAAAAATAGCAATGGGCAAACCATTGAAGGAATGGCATTATGAACTACTGAGGCTGCACGGTGCTGGAGCATTCTTGAGGACCTGTGAGAATATGCCTTGGAATTGTCTTTGGGAGCAGGAAGCATGGGTCCTACGGTTGCCTAGTGAAACCTGGTGTGCAGCTATGGGGAGCACCCTCTCTAAGGGGCACTCAGCATCTGGAATTATCCTGGCAGCCCCCTGAAAGAGGTCTGTCTGTTATGTGCTATCCATTATGGTGTGGTGTCTCCTGTAGTGTGGACTTCTGTAAGGCTTTCTTCCTGACCTCTGAGGGTTACAAGAAATGGAAGTGTATTAGTCAGGGTTCTCTAGAGAAACAGAACTGACAGAATGAATATATATGCATATATATATTTATTTATTCATGTATATGAGATTTATTAGAGTGCATTATAGGTTATAGTCTGACTCTTCCAACAATGGCTGTCTCCCTGTGGAAAGTCTAAGAATCCAGTAATTTTTCATTCTGTGAGGCTGGCTGTCTCTGTTGATCTTCAGTATACTCTGGAATCCCAAAGAAGTAGGCTATAATGCCAGTGAAGGAATGGACTTGCTGTCAAGAGTGAGGGTGAGCAGGCAGAGAGAGAGCTTCCTTCTTCCATGTTCTTTCTCTAGGCTGCCAGTGGAAGGTGTGGTCTAGATTTAAAGGTGGATCTTCCCACCTCGAAGGCTCCAGCTTTAGGGTGGGTCTTCCCACTTCAAACAGTTCAATCTAGAAGGACCCCTCACAGGCGTGCCCGGATGCTTGGGTTTTAGTTAATTCAAGTCTGCAACCAAGAATAGCCATCACAGGAAATATTTCTGCTCCATCCAATTGGCTTGGCGTCAAGTGACTGTCTCTGACAGTGTTGAGAAGAAGATGGGGAGAGTTAAAGTGTCCAGAGGCTAGAGGAACCTGCTTTCCCTGCGGGTCACACAGTCCTTGTTATGCCAGACTTGGGGTGCCATTCTGTCTTGTGTTAAAGCATGCAGGCAACTTCCATCTACTGTGTTCTCTGATTTCTAGCTCGCTTGATAATCTTGCCAAATTGCTGCTTCACAGAGGCAAGGAGGAAAGCGAGCTGATGAGGGCAGCACGAGGTGACACAGCGAGCTGATGACATCTTGTAACTTCACATCCCTAGGAGCCAAATAAGCCCTAGCCTCATAGGCGGGAACTGGGTTTATAGCGTGCTAACTCTTCATGTATAGTTAATGGGGCTTGTGAGGAAGGAAGGCGGGAATAAACATACGTAGAACAGGATAGAGACTAAGACAGAGCCCACCTTTGTATCTACACTGCCTCTCTGGACAGCTGTGTGCTGGATCACAATCCTTTCTGTGCTTGCTTCAGCTTGGCCAAAGTCAAGAAGACTGTGGGATCATGGCAAATGGAGCTAGCTGGCAGGTTGGGTGGTGGTTCAGCCCTGTATCGCAGACCGAAAGGCCTTCCAAAATGTATTACAGTCTGACAGAGTGACAAGCATATTGCCTGTTTTTCAAATTTGCATTTTTTAATTTAAAAAAAATGTGTGTGCTTAAAAATAAGACATTGCCTGGTATAGTGGCACATACCTCTAATCCTAACGCTCCAGAGGCCAAATATCAGGTTTTAAAAAGAATAAATGCAAATGAAAACAAGATATTTCCTACAGACTGGAGAGATAGTTTAGTCTGTACAATGCTTATACTATAAGCCTGAGAACCTGAGCACCCATGTTCACAGCACCCATGTTTAAAAGGTGTGTGTGTGTGTGTGTGTGTGGTGTGTGATTGTAATCCCAGTGCTGGAGAGGTAGAGATGGACAGGTCTCTAGGGCTCACTGGCCAATAGCCCTGGCCTTGTTGGTGGGCCTCAGGTCCCAGTGAGAAACCCTGTCTCAAAAACCAAGGGCAGCTCCTAAGGATGACACCTAAGGTTGACCTCTGGCCTCCGCGCGTGCGCACATATACACATACGCAAACACACACACACACACTAAATGAAAGGAAGGTATTTCTTGTGATGGGAGCACTGTTTCATCTTCTGGATAAGGCTGTGGTCATCTCCAAGGAATTTAGACTCCGAGGAGTCATTTGGGTGAGACATTCAAAGCATAGACCAGTGCTGTAACTTGATGCACGTTTGGGGCTCCAAGCAAACACCCTCCACTGGCTTTCCTTTTTTAGTTTCCTTAACTGTTGCGGGGGCGTGGTATATTTGAAAGGAATGGTTTGAGATAACCTATCAGATCAGCGATCCTCAAGTCTTTATAAAGTAAGCAAACACCCCCCTCCCGCTCCCATTCCCAAATTGCTCCACCATTTGACTGGGATTTCTCAACTATGACTGTCACCCCAGCCCTCTGCCCCTCCCTCCTCAAATCTAAAGAGAGACAGGACTCTTGGTCTACAATCAATGGAAAGAATTTGGGTCTCATTGAAAGGCTCAGGCCTGTGGCTGCATTTCTCTCTCCCTTGCCTCTTACACTGTTGCCAAGGTGAGAGGTTACCAAGGAGTAGATTTGACTTGTAGGAAGCAGTACTCGAGAGGTCAGCTGGCAGCTCCATTCTGGTGATCCTTGGTCAGCCGGAGACTGCTCTCCCTGCTGCTGCCTGCTGTACTGCTGGAGGGGGAGCTGGCTGGTAGGAGTTGTGGAGGGTGTGGCCAGAGCTCTGTGAAAACTGGCAGCTGCAGGGACCACAAGTGATGTTGTTATCTTATTATCCTGCCCAGCGTCCGGGAGGCAGTGGAGGCAGGGAACTTCACTGTATTTTATGATAGTGCTGGGATTTGAGTCCCTGCTCATGGAAAACCCAGGTCTCCAGCATGGTCACCTTTTCTTGGTCTCTGCCCCCCTCCCCCGCCCCCTGGTGTTTTGTGGAGACAGGAACTCTCTCAAGACCCAGCCACAGCTGCCTTCATCTGCTGTAGGCAGGATATTTAACTTTATCCAACTTTGAGACTTGGGAGGTTGTGTCACCTGTAAGGGCTGACAGAAGGAAGGAAGTACAACCTGGGACGGCATTATGTCCCTGCTTGCAGACATCCGGTCTCGGCAGTCTGCTTTGTCTAGGACTGTTGTCTTTACATTTCGCTCCTTTAGTTATCGAGGTTGCAGATGCTCACTTTATACTGCTTCGGGTCACAGTTCCAGCTCTGCTCTTCCCCGGCCTCCACAAGAAGATGAGGTCATTGACGCCCTCCCTGGTCTGCCTCTGCTCCTTTTCCGCTCAGTGTGCTGGGACACTGGGGACACCTGTCAAGCCGCCTCTTGGGCTTGCAGAGGACAGTCACTGAGATGACAGATGGAATAACACATTTCAGGTTCACTATACCAGTGACTTCCAAAGTGTCGGCTGGCCCTGTGTGTAGTGTTCATTCTCAGGCCTGCCCGTAGACTTCAAAATCGGGAACCCGGACAGGAGGGGGATGGGCATTGGTTTGTGGTAACCAGTTCTCTGCTATATACCAATGTTCGGGAACCCCAGCCTTGTACAGATGTAAGAAATGAAGTTCTAAGCGCTTGGGGAAGTTTCTGCTGTGTATTTGGTGCTAAGTGTTGGGTATCTTCTGTTTCAGAGACATAAAAGAACAAGGTCCATCCTCCCAAGTGGTTCTGTATGTGCTTTTGGAAAAGATGGAAGGAAGCAAACTCACGTTGGAGTTTTTCACATGCCATGGAGAGAGCGCCTTGTTTTAGCGGGCAGGGAAATGAGGTGTTGCCAAACCCACCAGGCTTATCTGAAAGCACATGTACACGTGTGGCTGACAGGCACCAATTCCTCTGTTCCATTTCCATACACACATCAAGTCCTGCAGGGGAACTGCTCATTCCCATGGTCCCCTTGGGTGGTCTTTCTTCATTGGTTCCCCAGGAAGGTTTCCAGGTCTTAATCAGAGCACAGGCTGCACCCTGCCCGAGGAAGCGGCTCCCTCAGTAGCTTTTAGATGGTGGTAACAGATACAGCAGGTTAGAGACTTCAGCCCCAGGGGAAGGCAGGCAGATGGGGAACAAGACCACCCTGGGCTACGTGAGACACTGTCTCAGGAAACCGAAGATAAATAAGAGCTCTCCTGCTGATAGCGTCCAGAAGTATGAAGTGGGCCAGACTGTGAGGGCTCTGGGGGAACTGGCCGGTGAGGTGAAGAAGGAAGTCAAAACCTACACGAACACTTTTCCAAGAAATGACGAAAACCAAGTGCAAGTGGTTCCCGCTCCTAGCGCTGGCCGTCCCGAGAGAGGGCTAGGGGCTAAGTGCACAGCTGGGCCCTGGAATCTCAGGTCACTCCTGGCCATCACAGGGGCTGATGGAGCTGACCTGCCCTTGGAAGGCTTTGGGAGGCACCGGCCACTGAAGGGGTCAGGACCGCCCCTCTCCTTTGCGAAGGAACCCTGGAGTGCCTTTCCCCTGTCCAGGTTGGAAGCAGCTCAGGATAATAACTTTGAAGTTGGGTTGTGTCGGCTCTCGTTTCCCGTTGTGGCCACGTCCTCGCCTTTGGGCTTCTTTCTGCCCTCATTGTGCTGCCTGCCCTTGGCACCACGCCTGGCCTCCGGCCCGCACCTGTGGGTGGGGGCCCACTTGCCTCTGGCTTGAGCCTGCGGCTGCCTGGCCCCATGCCCGTTGCGTAAGTAGCCTGGCATGGAACAGGGGCTTGTAAATATCTCTGGAAAGCCAGGAAACAAGTTTTTCAGCTTTGTGGGCCAGAAGGTCTCTGAAGCTGCCTCATGGTTTAGCACAGAAGCCCTCCAGGGGACATTAGCTGACACATCAACTTCTTATTCAGTAAGATGGCAGTGTAAGGGCGCTAGATGTGAGCCTCATTTAATGCCCACCTCGCGAAACACTCGTCTTTTGATTCATTCCACCCATCCCCCAACTATTTAGAAATACGTAAGCATCTGGTAGCGTCCAGAAGTATGAAGTGGGCCGGACTGTGAGGGTTCTGAGGGAACTGGCCCATGAGGTGAAGAAGGAAGTCAAGACCTGAACAAACAGTAGGCCCTACAGAGAGAGATGGCCACACTGGGTTCAGCCCACAGGCCATGCTTGCCCCTGGTGTGGGGCAAAGACTCACCTGTTTCTGTCTCATGTATTCATTCTGGAACCTCAGCACTTGCCCATGGGAGGGCTGGGGATATAGGGGTGAGACTTACTTAGATCATAGATGCCTACTGGAGCGCTGTCTCCGGGTGTTGACAGAATACAGATCTTGAGATTTAGTGACTAGAATAGGGAGCCATGCTAGGCCCGTATTCTGAAGATTTGTAGCAGATGAGGTCGGGGAGGACCTTGGCCTTCTCAAGCCTGTCTCCCTCAGCAGCATGCAGAATGGTAGGGCCTTGTGACCCTCTCCCCTCGTTTTGCAGATGAGCCTGTGGGGTAGGGTGTGGTGGAGTATTTGATGGACAGTTTTGACACAGAACCACAATTACGTTTCTTGCAGTTCTGGTGCCTGGAGTCCAGCATGGGTGTGGAGTGGAGGCAGAGGTGGCTCCCTAGGGCTCACTGTAAGGGGCTGCCCCCTGGGCCAGCCTCAGCTCTGGTGGCATCTGGAGGCCTTTGGCCATCACCAGGATCACATCCATTGTTTAACTTTTGCAGGCCCTTTCTGCATTTTCCATTTTAGCAAATCACCTGGTTTTATGGATTAGGGCCTTAATCTCACTTTACCTCCTTAGACATTCTCTCTCCAGATGAAGTCATATTCTGAGATACTGCGGCCTGTGAATTTGGTGGAGAGGTCGCCCAGGAACATGGAAACAGGGACTTGCTAAGCGTCCTGGAATGGGGTGTGGACAGTCTCTGTCTCTGTGTAGTTTGCTGTTTGAATTTAGTGGGATGGTGGTCATGAGCCTTCATCCTGCCTTCTAGCACTCAGGTCGTGTCAAGCTCTGAAATTTCATGTCCTCCAGGACCATGAGAGGTGACCATGATGGCCTGGACACCCTCTTGTTGGGCAGCATGAGAAAATACTGGTGCTTTGAGACTCCTGGAAACAAGGCAATGCTGTCCTCTCGGCATTAGGTTTATAGGGAGTTCCCCAAATTCTTCCCAGTGGTGACAATGATGTTTCTTGAAACATCTGGATTTTATGACGACTCCATCCGCTCATATTAGGTCATATGGTTATCCTAGGAGTCATGACTGTGATGGGTGATGGGCCCTGGCTCCCTAGTTGTACCTTTTCTTTTTTTTTTTTTTTGGTTTTTCGAGACAGGGTTTCTCTGTGGCTTTGGAGCCTGTCCTGGAACTAGTTCTTGTAGACCAGGCTGGTCGAGCTCACAAAGATCCGCCTGCCTCTGCCTCCCGAGTGCTGGGATTAAAGGCATGTGCCACCACCGCCCTTTCTTTTGTTACACAGAGACCTTGGGTTTCCAGAGAGTTAGATCAGGAAGACAGAGGATGAGCGTAGCACCCCCCACCCCCCCAGCCACCTCTCCCTCCCGTTCCTCAGCACTGCATTGGCAGGTGGTTAGTGGGGTACCTCTAGGTTGGTCTGGTTTTGCTGTGTTCAGAGTATTTCCCTTCTTGACAAGAGCTTCCTGATTGTGGGGTCTTATAAGTACTCTGATGGGTATTCCCCAGTACGGAGGACTTGTTTGAGCTAAGAACGGCATGGCTGGCCTTTCTCCAGCCTGATGGCTGGATTGTGGTTCCTGCCTAAGGTCCTGAATGGTCTCCTTTGGGATTGAGGTGTCTCTTGTTTATGAACACTTCTTCTTACATTGTCTATACCTTTTGGGTGGTGTACGTCAGGTTGAGTGATGTTTTTCTGGAGGCCATGATGTCAAACACTGCCTGTGTGTTTGCAAGGCCCAGTTATTTTCTCATGTAGCATTTTTGGGGGGTCCTCTGCTTCCCACCTTTTGGTACATCTGAGGTTTGTGTTTTCATTGAAGCCCTAGTGGGTGAGGCCTGTGCTCTGAAATCTCAGCATGTGCCCTGGCTACACAGGGAGGGATTGTATGTTACATGGATGTGGGCCAGGTACACAGATGCTGGTCTGTGACGGTATGGGGCATGGGTATGGATCTGTGCGCATGAGGACTGTCGTGGGTGGAGTGACTTTTGAAGTAGGAAGGTGTCCAAAAGGGACTCTTTCTACCCTGCCCGGGACTTCATTCCTATAAATATCCACAGCTGCACAACCATCCCAGTTCTCGAAAGAGCTGGGGGTGGATGGTGCTAGGGACTCAAACTGCTAGCCTCACCATATCATGCATGGAGGTTGAGACTACCCTTGCTGGTGTGATGTGGGATTCCCCTCTATATGCTGTGAATATGTTTTATTACCATTGGTTAATAAAGAATCTGCTTTGGCCTGTGGCAGGGCAGAATAAAGCCAGGCAGGAAATCCGAACAGAGATCTATAGAAAGAGTAGGCAGAGTCAGAGAGACACCATGTAGCTGCCAAAGGAGAAAGACATTGGAACATTACCAGTAGGCCACAGCTTCATGATGATACATAGATTAAGAGTAGTGGGTTAATTTAAGACATAAGAGCTAGCTAGAAGTACGCCTGAGCCATCCGTGAAACAGAATTGTAATTAACACAGTTTTTGTGTGATCATTTGGGTCTGGGCGACTGGGATATGTAAGCCTCCATCTACACTGGTGGTCGTTCTTTGGCTGTCTCACTGTATCACCAAGTTATCCTCTCCTCCCCAGTATGTCAGAAGGGTACCACACTGCTCCCTTGGGTTCAGCTGCCTGGGTTCAGCTGCCGCTCAGATAATAGCCAGTAGCTAGAGCAGAAGCAAGGGCAGGCTATCCCAGCGGGGCTGCTGTGATCCTTGTAGCAGGGCGGCCCTGGGAGGCCCACAGTGAAAGATCTGATGTCTGAGTGTCATCTCACCTCACCGCCACTCTCAGAATCTTCTCACACTGCCCTTTCTGTCTCCTAGGGCATCCCTCTGTGCCTGGATGCAAGGCGGCATCTTGGAGTTCTTCCTCTGACACCAGGAGGCCAATGTCCCCCAGCAGGTAAGCAGGCCCTTCATGGAGTCTCTGCCCAACAGCAGCAGCATTTGGTGCCTGAGATGCACAGACCAGTGAGTGTATGTGACCCATAGAGCGGAAGGAAGGCTCCCAGCACACAAAGCCTCGCCAGAGCAGGGAGCATTAACTTCTGGAAGTTGCTTTCAGAATCTCCCTTATAGCCCTCTCTTTCTTGATGTCCTCCAGCTCACAGTGTGCCCAGCTGGGGAAGCACAGTTGTCTGAAGTTGGCATTTGTGTATTTCCAGAATGGCCACGTTCCCTCTTACTTTTTGTGAATTCCCATTCATGTCCAGTGGAGCGGCATATTCTCTGGTGGCAGCATGGGGCAGGGCCAGTTACCCGTCCTGCGTCCTGCCTTTGCACAAAGGGGCTGTTATTCTATCCAGTGTGGAGTGGTTAGTTCCATTGGCTCTGAGGTTATAGATTACCCCCTTGCCCTCCGCCACCCCCATACCAGGGGTGTCAGGAGGAAGAGGATTAGTAGGTGTTCAGATTAGTTCCTGTTTCTTCTGACCTTTCCCTTCTGGCTGTCAGCAGGACCACTGTCCCCAGCAGTCGGTGGGGGAAGGATTTCCACATGATATGGAGGTGCCTGGTGTCTTTCCTTGCCCAGTGGAAAGCAGTGGCTACCACTGAGCACAAGGCTCCTGCTCGGAAGGCTGAAAAGGGAGTTTGAGAAACAGCTGCTGGGCCATGTCATCTTCCATTCTGAAGGATGTGCGGGTTTAAATAAAACCTACCACTGGCTACAAGGGCTAGTTAGGGGTTTTCTTTAAATCCACAGACCCTTCTGCGACGCCAAGTAAGCTGCTTGTTTGTTTCTGTGTCTCTCCCCTTCTTCTTTGTCTTATCTGTGTTCTACACGTGCACTAGGGTAGGGAGAATGCCTGGGTGTCCTGGGCTTCCGCAAAGAATGTGGGCGCTGTCAGTCCCGGGGTCAGCGTTCAGGCTCCTGAGGTAGGTTTGAATGCCCAGGAAGGGGCCCGGCAGCAAGGCCTTTCCTTATAAGTGCAGTTCCTTGCCCTGTCCGCGGCAATCTGTTTGGGTTGTGGAAACAAGCTGAGAGCCATTCACATTCCTTGCGTTCTTTTGGCCTGGCATTGGCCAGAGGGGGGGGCCAGAGCTTGAAATTACTATCAGTCACTACCCCGCTGCCCCGGTGATTCTCTTTGGATGAGCTCAGGGAATCCCAGAGAGTTGTGCAGCAGGAAATGGGGGAGGGGGCTGCTTTTCCCCTCCTCCACCTCAGATTTACTGCTCTTGACTATAGGGTAGAGCCTGGTTGAGCGGGGCCCCATCCTGATCTCTGTTAGAGGAAATAAAGAGACTGCTCTGTGGCCTCTGTGTTAAGAGGCTGACACCATAACACCCAGTACTTGCCCGGGTGGTATTTGTGTGGTTTGCTTTTGCTGGCACTCTGCCAGATTCACTGGGCCAGCAACATGTCAGGGAAGAGGAAGTAGGAGGAGAAGTGCCCTAGGGTGGCTTTGCCATCTCAAATGAGCCAGCGGGACTTGGTGTCTCCCACCCGGGAACTCAATGAGGTGAGGCTGGCTCTGTTTACTCACCCTGAGGTCATGCATCTTTGGGTGAAGTTCAGGGACTGGACGCGGCCCTCACAGCTCTCAAAGAACCCAGCACTCTGGGCTGTGATACCTTGGGGTCAGTGCCTGTGGTTTTTGTTCCAGAAAAACAAATGTCCCACGTTCTTGGTCTTTAAATTCACAGCTTTATCGGCCTGGAGAGCCTCCCAGCATGTCTATGCCCAGAGTTCTGGTTCTGGCCATTTCTGTGGTTTGCCTGGAGCACCTGAAATACAGGTTCAAAAGCTCAGCCTGGAAATCTTTTGCCCTGTGCCCATGCATAAGGGATGGGCCATGTCGGGGTGTGCAGTGTGACTGACCCATGGACCTGTGATTCAGTCTAGATGTCTTGCTTGATAGGTTTTCCGCCAGTTAAAGAACTAAAATGCAGGAAAAATCTTGAGTGCCACAAGTTGCATGTGAGAACTCTCAAACACCAACACCAGGAGTACAGTCACCAGTTGAAGAAAGGCCTTTGTTGGGGTTTGAACACACGCAGACCCTTGGAGAAAAGAGCTCTCTGCAAAGCAGAGGCAAGTTCAGTCTCTTAGGGCTGCTTTTTGTTTTGTTTTGTGTCTCTGAAGTTTTCCTCCCCGAATTTCAGGTTAGTCAGTTTGGATAAAGATAGCCTGGTCGATAGGCCCACAACTGCTGTGTAACACGTCCTGATCCAGCACTGAACTTGAGGAACCATGCCATCAGCAGTGGGGGCATCTGATGGGAGACCAAAGCCGGCAAGGCCTTTGTTTTAAGCTGCCAGACTTTTGTCCCAAGTTTGGAGGGTAGGGAAGAAGTGGAGATTCTGCCATCTTTTTCACCTCCCTGTCTGTCTACCAGGGAGTCTACTCCTAGTCTCTCACCTGAGAGTGCAGAGCCTGAAGTCATGGAGAACCTGAGCCCTTTGTTGTCCTGTCCCCCTCCCCCAGGCTCCAAGCACTGCAGCTTCCAAGATCACTGGGTGTTCTCTGAGGCCCCAGGAACACTCTGTGCGCTACCGGTTTTACCCATGAGAAAAGAAGCCTCTGAGAGGGCCTCATTCAGGTTTAGCCCAGGGGCTTATAATCGAATATCAAAGCCCAGGCCTAGAATTCTCCAGCTTTGTGTGCCCTCTGAGCCACCCCCTGCCGACTCACTTCTTCCATGGTACCTGGGAGGCCATGTGAGCCATCAGGCATGTGTCATATCCCTGGTCCCTTTGCAGACCTGTCGGGAGAGCTGCAAAGTGGACATTAACGGGTGAGCTTCATGTTAGCACGGCAAGTGTCTTTAAAAGTCAGATATACAGCCGGGCGGTGGTGGCGCAGGCCTTTAATCACAGCACTCGGGAGGCAGAGGCAGGCGGATCTCTGTGAGTTCGAGACCAGCCTGGTGTATAAGAGCTAGTTCCAGGACAGACTCCAAACCACAGAGAAACCCTGTCTCGAAAAACCAAAAAAAAAAAGTCAGATATACAATTAAGACATTTAATGAAATTTAATGAGGGTTCCTTTGATCCATGGTGATGGGACTTTTTCTTTAGGGGTCCAGGTGAAGCCACTCTGTGCAGCCACCTCCTGCCTGGACATCGTAGAGAGTCACTAACACATCTTGACTGTTAGAGCTTCAGATGCCCCTCAGAGACCCATATATTGAAGGCTTGGCCATCAGCCTGTGTTTGCCACTGGACTGCGACAGAACCGTTAGGGGGTGTGGCTTTATGGGAGGAGGTCATGGGCTCACTATTGTGCTGTGAATTAGGGTCAAGTCACACACAGGCCAGGAGACAGTGGCTTTCAGGCTGAGTCACAATAACTTATGCCCCCAGCCTGACACATCTGGAGCCCCATCTGGCCAGGGGACATTCAAATGTGGAGTCTCTCTCTGGATGCCTGTGGGTCTGTCTGGGGTCAAGTGTGATCTCATAGTTTCTGGCAGGTGATTTAAGAGGCTCATGGCCCGCAGTGTCTCCGGGAGGCTGCTCTTGGCTTCTTCCAAAACCTCTGCCTTGAAATAGCCATGAAGTCCGTGTGTCTTCATTCAAGAAGGGACTTCAGCTGAAGGTGGGCAAGGTCAGCAGCGGTGAAGGGGGACCTGGGGAACCAGGACAGGGAAAGGAGCCGAAGCCTGCTCATGGCTTTTAAGTGGTCCTAATGGCCTCTTCACCTTCTTTCAAGCAGGTGGGGCCCTGGGGACAAGTAAGACATTCTCATCATACTTGAGACTTTGGCCGGGGGAAGGGGTTGCAAAGGAAGGAAAGTTTCAGTGTTGTTTATATTGAGGGCTTTGGAATGTCTTGATGAAATACACTTGGATTTGGAAGGCCCTTCCAGTCCAATCAGAGAAGCTCACTCACTCTCCAGCCCCATTCCTAGAGTCCCCGAGCAGACTGACATTCAGAAAAAGCCCATGGACGGTATGCACAGCTCCCTTGGCAGTCACAGGGGTGGGGAATGAGACCCAGGACTCCCTCGGGCTGTCCAGTCCTGTACCTCAGTGTCATATTGACTGCAACCTACCCACATCTTCCTACATGCTCCCCTGCAGCAGTGTGTGGCTCCTAGTACCCGATACAGGGTGAGCACTGTCTAGTTTACACGGTGTCTTCTAGAGGAGGTCACAGTCAAGAAAGACTCTGCCCGTATTTGCTGCAGACAATTTTTTTTTAATTCTGTGTTTGTGTGGGTATGTAGAAATGTGAGTGCTGGTGCCTTTGGAATCCAGAAGAGGGTGCTGGGTCCTCCTAGAATTTTGATGATATCTACTCCTTCCAGGTGCTCTTGGACCACCACTACCACATCCAACTTCATGTCCTCTTTATATTTTTATAACCTACTGAGTCTAGTCGGTGCTGCCTATATGCATAGGAGTGTGAGACCAGCCCTGGGACATGTTCAACCTGCCAGTAGAGGTGGCTGCAACTTCTGTGAATTCATGGGTGCTCTAAGTGATGCCCCGAAAGCAGTGCTTTACACTACCCCTCCCCATTCTCCTGCTCATACATTCTTGCTCCCCCTCTCTTCGTCATTGTTCCACAGACCTTGAGGAAGACTGATGTAAATGACTGAGTTCTCACAGCTAGTTAGTCTCAGCACATTGACAAGTCTCTGAATTAACCTCTGCCCCAGACACCTTTTTTTTTTTTTAATCTAAATATTTTCACCCGTGGTTGTTTGGATTCATGGATGCAGGAGCTCTGGTAGGAAAGACAGTCTGTATTTATTTACTTAGCCCAGCTTTGAACCGGCTGTGTAGCCAAGGATGCTTTTGGACTCCTGATTCTCCTGCCTCCACCTCCGGAGTGCTGTGTTTATGAAGTCATATACGCCATGACAACTGGTTTATGCAGAACTGGGAATCAGTGATTGAGTTCAGGGCTTTGTGCATGCTAGGCAAACACCCCTCCAGCTGAGCTGCATACTCAGCCCTGTGTGTCATTTTTGAATTCTTAAAATTATCCGCGTAAAGAATTTATAACTGATCTTCTCAAAGCGGGGTGTGACAGCACATACCTATAAGCTCAACATTTGAAAGAGGCAGGAGGATCTCTGCAAGTTCAGGCCAAGTAGGGTTACATAGTAAGACTCTGTCTCAAAAACAAAACAAAACAAAACAACTGTCCTCAAAGCAGGGCATTTTTTGGGTTCTAGCTATGATAACATTTGCATAAATTAGTGTATATTTACATAGATTAATTTAGCATTCGCATAGACTAGTTTCCCCAACAGTAAACATGAAACCAGGGTCCCGGAAGATTCTCAAGGACCATGGGGCAATTGAATGTGTGCTCAGACCTGATGGAGAGGAAAGGGACTAGGCAGTTGGTGAGATCCAGAGTCTGAACACAGCAGGGCCTGGGAGCCGGACCTTGAGGAGCGAGGTTGCCCTTCAGGAATTGTAGAATCACACAGTCACCCTTGCCTGTGCGTCCTGCCCTGTCACTAGGTCTCTGCTTCTCACTCAAGGAACACCTGACCCAGGGATGGCTGACAGCCCTTGCACAGATAGTCTTTGTGGGACATGGCCCTGGCCACTGGGGATTTCTCAGTAAGGGACAAACTTGGGTCTTCCGCTCCTGCCGTGTGGTCTGCTGTCTTGGTGCGTGACACCCTGCTGTGACTGTCATTTTCCCTGGGACAGAGACAGGGGCTGGAGTCTGGCATTAGATGTGCTAAAACGGCCACAGAGCCACACTGCACTGGCAGTGAATAAGCAGAGATCTGAAGATGGGTAGCTTGTCCAAAGTCTCCTTGAGGGATCACCTCTCCTGCCCCTGTCCAGTGCTCTGCCAGTGTTGCCAGCAGCCCTGGACTGCACACTCAGTGAACACATCTGTTCCCTTTCCCTTGACATTGCCCACACTCTGTCCACACTCACCCTAGAGTGGTTCACAGTGGGTTCCAAACTCCTACTATTCCTGCAAACCTTCACAGGCACAGTGATTTTCTACACACCTTTACCAGATTACTTTTTTTAAGTTTAAATGCTTATTTTACTTATTGTGTCTATGGCTATTTTGCGTTTTGTGTCTGCACAACATGTAAGTGCAGTGCCCCCGTGGCCAAAAGAGGATGTCAAACAGATCTCCCTGGACTGGAGTTAAAGATGCTTGTGAGCTGCCGTGTGGCGCTGGAAACTCAGCCTGGGTCCTTCTGGAAGAGTAGCCAGTGCTCCTAACTACTAAGCCCTCTCTCCAGCCCCCTTTACCAGATTCTTGAAAGATTGGCTGTAAAATTAGGTAAAAGCCTGGTTTTGGAAGAAGGCCTCCCAGGCAGGCCTGTGGAACTTAGCTGAGCATGGTCCAGTTCCCTCAAAGGGATCGAATGTCTCCCAGAAGCCACTGAGAGCCATCATCAAGCTTGAATCCTTGATAGATTTTATTTCTTTGGCATTTTAAAGCCCTTATGTTAATTTGTTCACATTTGAAACCACCCACCCTGTGAATCCCTGTGGAACTCGGTTGTACTCGAATGTGGAGGTGCTTTCCAGCGATGAATGCAAGCCGAGCAAGCAGGTCCTGGCTACTTACTAGAAGGCGGCTCCTGAACTCTTGGCGCTGAGGTGGTGGAGTCATTTGAGGGGACTTGCCAAGGAGGTGGGTTAGCAGTGATTTTCTCTTCAGACTCGACAAGGGGAACATGAGAAGATAGCCTAGGCTGTTCGGTGTTGAGAAACTCCTCTGCTGTTGGTTTATAATTTCCAGTAGGCTTGTCTCCCTTGATTCTCTCAAGGCCAGGTGGCTTGGGCCAAGCATTCGTTCATGCATATGAGGTACTTGTGCCTTCAGGTTGAACAGCAATTAAACCAAAGGTCGGCACCTGGGAGAGATCCATCCAGACTGAGTCATCAGAACTCAGCACTATTACCCAGGATCCCAAAATATCCATGAGCTCACATATTGCCAAGCCAAAGAAGGTTCTAGAATGGCCCAGCTCAAGAAGAAATTGCCTGGCAGTAGCAGACTACAGAGAGGGTGTACCTGAGCCTCTGGCTCCTCCTCCTGTGGCATGCTGAGCTCCTCACTCCTGCATGGCTCCGAGCTCTTGGTCTCAGGGGAGCTTGGCTTCTTGCAGAGTGGTCTGCATACACGACACCATGGAATCCTTGACTCCACCTGGGTGCCAAGTTTCGGTGGATTGTTGAACTTGGCCTAACTCCAGATAACACTTGGAAATTCTTCCGGTATGGCATATGAGTGGGCTTCAAATTGAGTACCCCAAGGGTTTTTTGGACACCCACCTCCCTTTGGACAGCCCACGACTGCCATGTGGGCTTGCTCGGTCTTCAGTGGTGGTCCAGGAAGCACCCGGGGGCCAAGGACAGCTGACTAGCAGAACTGTGCTCTGGCTGAGACTTTAGGGACCTGGGAGTCTCCAGGCTTGGGCTGTAGGTGTCAGAGGACTACTTGATGGATGGGGCAGCATCCCCACTGAGCAGCTGGGTGTGTGGTTTCTCACCGCCGTTATCTGCCAAGAAAGACCTCACTCCCCCCCTTCTCCCACTTCCCAAGTGTTTCTGGGGGTGAAGGCTATATCTGAACTCAGACCTTGGCCTCTGGCACCAACTGGCCGTGCCTTAGTTTGATCCTCTAAGACAGGAGTGAGGAGCTCATCTCTGAGTGGACCCACACCCAGATGAGACGAACCTCGAGTAAAAAGATATTCCACCACAGTTGGGTGACAAGGTGCCCAAGGATGCCCCTCTTAAATGTCTTTATCAAGGGGGCTCTAGGCCAGACTCCTGTCCTTCTCTAAGCTGGGGTCAGGGTTTGCTCAGCCTTTGAATTGGTTTTATAGGATGCACAAAAGCTGCAAGAATCTGTCCCTGTTCGTAGTGTGTTGCTCAAGGGACACCACCAGACACTATGACTCCCTGTCGGTACCTCTAACCAGCTGCTGCTTGCCGGTGACACCCTAGGGACGCTTGCCTCGACCTCCTGCGTTCAGCCTTTTCTCTTTGTAGGACCTCATCTGTATCCGGCCACAGGTTTTCTTTCTGCTCCTCTGTGCCTCCATCCTGAGAGCAGTCATTCTCTCACTGCACGCGTTTCCCAGTCCAGGCGACTTTTCAGACCGTTCTTCATGTGTGTATATTCCCGGACAGACAGTCACTAACCTGTCAGGGTCCTGGCGGCGTGGCACCTCCTGAGAGTCACTCTGTTAACCATCTAAAATTGATGACCAGCGTGGTCACAAAGTAACCACGCCTCCGGTTTCCTCCAGCACATTTTACAGGCACTCCCACTCTGCTGACCCCATCTCCTCAGGTTTGCCTTGGGATGTCACAGCTCTGTGATTGGTTTATGGGATGCACTCTGTTGTAAGCTGTTAAAAGTATATGTAGTGAGGAGGGTTCACTAGTGCTTTCCGCTTACACTGGGTGTTCTAGGACAGCCTGAGTCAACATTCTGCATCAGCCTGCAACTTTTGGTGAGTGCATTCTTCCCCTTTGCCTGACTGTTGAAGATTCAGTTATATTGTGGTGTGCATGGGCATTCCGTTTCTTTCTATAGCTGAATAATAGTTTTCGTTGGTTTGTTCCTTCTTTGGTGACCTTCGGGTCTTTTTTACCTCCCGATGTGGAATAGGTTGTTTCATTTTATTTTTGAAGACTTCTCACATCCAAGCTCTCCAAGATCCTTAGCTGTTAACCCCTGCGACCTCCTCCATCCCTGACCCTAGTCTCTCATGAATCCCCAAGCCCTCAGGCTTGGTCTGCTGGTGAACTCCAGCTGTTGTGTGAACCACGTGGGTCAGTCACACATCCTTTGCTGCTGTCCCCAGCTACTGTGTGCGTCACAGTAGTGCCCAGCAGCCATCTCCTAGGGAGCCTCAGGGGTGCCCTGGAGGTGACTCCCACAGGAAGCTGGTGAGGAAACAACGTTCTGGGCATCCTTTAAGCTATGACAGCTGAGTCTTCCCTGGGAACCTCGCTGCTCCTGCTGTGGGTCCCTTTGAAAAGACTTCCCAGGCTGCTGGGCCTCTGCTCAATGAGCAGAGACAGGAAGTGGGGGAAGAAGGAATCATGGCAGCCTCCCTTCAACCACACCTGGGGCTACCCAGGCTTCTTTCCTGGGGATCCCTGTCTTCTGTAGCTAATCCCCCTCTCCTTGTCCCCTTCATCATCCCCCCCCAGCACCTCCCAACCCACCCATGCCTTACACTTCCTTCCTTTCCTGTTGGGCCTTGATGATGGCTGTTCGTGTCCTCACGGGGTGATGTCCACCAAGGTGGAGCTGAGAGCTGCACTCTGAGTCTGTCACCAGCCTGGACTCCGCAGCAGGCTAGGCCAGCCTTCTGCCTAAGGGTTGAGACTTTAGAAGTTGGCACACATCTTCTTTCAGGGAGGAAGAGAAAAGGGTGAGTTGTTATGAGGGTTAAGATGAGCCCATCTCTGACACCAGTCAACATAGGACATCTAGGACCCCCGACAGGCTCCTCCCATGCCAGGCACCCCACTTGTTTGTAGCTTCCGCTGGAATCCCACTCTCTGTCCACTCTGTGCTCCTGGCCATAGAGATGCCTCCGGTTAGAAGCAGGCTTTAGCCTTTGTAGCTGTTTAACTCCAGCCCTCCTGGCTCCACTGCTAATCCTGGCTATATCCACCTGTCCTGGCCGTGGTGCTCAGCAGGCTGGTGCATAGAGAAGCTGAATGTGGTGCTGATGTTGTGCCCAGAGCATGTGCGAGAAAAAGGACACTTAGGACAGACAGGCCTAAGCAGACAGGCAGGGAGCCACCTGGTGCCCTGATTGACCTCCTGCAGGGCAAGTGCCTCTATTTAGGAAATCTTAGGGCTGCTTGCTACCCAACTCTGATCCAATCCCCAGTGAAGAGACAGGCTGACCAGGATGGACACGGAGTTGGAACTCTTAAAGGCAAGCAGGAGAGGGAAGTCCCCAAAGGAAGATGAGGACTCCCCAGCAAGGGATAGGAGCAGAGGAAGTGCACCGGGAAGATGTCCTTGAACCTCCAAATGTCCCCTGACCCTCCTCTCCAGTCTCATGAGGCCTGAGGTGTACACTTGGTTCAGAAAGGCAGGAAAGAGGATGTTTGTGAGCCTGGAGGAAGGAGATTTCCAGTCAGTCTGCTAGAATGCAGGGCTGGGCCAGCCAATCGATGGGAAGGAGGCCTTGCTGGTGCGGGAGCTGGCAAGCTTCCAGCTACCCAGAGGGCCCCAGAGAAGGGTCCAAATGGAGCCAGCCCAAGGTCTGAGAGGACACAGGGTCCTAAAGCCAAGGACCAAGGAGCAGCTGACAGAGGTGGAGCCACTTTTAAGTGTTGCTCCTGTGGTGGCTGCATCTCTGCTGGACCCATTGCCACCCCTGTCGTTATAGCCCTGTTCCTTAGGCACTTTAAAGCTATAGACGAGAAGCTTTGAGAAACTGCCCTGTGCCCTCTGGCTCTAGGTCACCCTGGCCCTAGTCCCAGGAACCTGTCCTCTTGTTCCTTTCCATAAGAATTGTAAGAAAACAAGTCAGGATTCTCAGAAGGCCCCAGTCCTGGCTGAGCCCATTGTCCCAGGAAAACCTGTCAGGTAGGTTACCCATCACTTACCTCTGCTGGGTTCCAGTCTGTGGCAGAGACTCTCCTGAAAAGCAGGCAGATTCCCACAGAGATCACTTTGTGCCTGGACTCTGAGGAGAGAAGAGAAAGCACGGAAGTGCCTGTCCATTTACCAAGTGGCCTGTTTGCGCCATTGTACCAACACAGCCCCGGGAACCCAGTCCTGCTTGCCACAATCCCTTCACCCATTGAGGTAGGTTCAAGGGATCAGGGACCTCTGGAGGGACCAGCTTGAATTTCTCTTCCAGGACTGGAAGTCAGCTGATTTGCATGAGACTTGTGTTCCCATAGCTGTGAGCTCAAAGCCTTTACAACTGACCTTTTGCTGCAGTTGTTTAAATAGAACCGGTTCCTTTAGAATCCACCAATCTCCAGAGCATTTTAAAACCTGCGCACTTTAAGGCCTGTTGCTTGTGGGGAAGGGAGGAGTCGGATGGACCCCTAGAGGGTTGCCTGACTCTCCAGCCACACAACATGGAAAGCTTCTGCAAGCTGCCCTTCCTGTGCAGGCAGCCCCCAGGCCAGGCTCCCTGCTCCCTGTTATTGCTCAGCTTGGTCTGCTTCTGTGCGTATGGGATTGTGCTGAGTTTTATCCTGGTCATTGTTCCCTGAATAATACAACATAACAACATATAAAGGGTATTAGAAGGCGTGTATAGGTTGTATGTCAACATTACACCCTTTTATCTAGGGGCCTTGAGTGCCTGCCAAGTCCTGGGACCAGCACCCTAAGATGCCAAGGAAAGACTAAACCACAACAGAAATGCATTCTCCCATAACCTGGTGCCTAGACATTTATATTGGAGATATTGACAGAGTCCCCCTCCCTCTCAGAAAGCTGGGAAGCCTCTGTGCCTCCGCCTCTTACTGGCTTCTGGTGGCCACAGGTGATGGCCCCCAGTGGCCTCCAGGGCTTGTGGCTGCATCCCTCCGATTTCTGTCTCCATCCTCACCTTGAGATCACCGTTCTCTCTCTGTGTCGAAACCTCTTTTTTCTTAAAGGGATGCCCGTGAGTGGATGGA
Source organism: Dicrostonyx torquatus (assembly GCA_028555095.1). Lineage (NCBI taxonomy): Eukaryota > Metazoa > Chordata > Mammalia > Rodentia > Cricetidae > Dicrostonyx > Dicrostonyx torquatus. Next base: position 222,638 of record JAQHUG010000148.1, read on the forward strand.
GGGCCCATCAGAGTGAACTTGACTGAATTTGACCAAGGCATGTTTCCAAGCAGGCTCACATGCACAGCCCACAGAGTGAGGACTTGGACCTATTGGTGAGGAGGCACAGCTCCTGAGCATGGCTTTATTCTTTGGTGTCATCTGTACAGTGGCTTCCGCCAGGCAGAGAGAAGTCCTGGGCTTTGCTTTTCTCTCTGCTGTGTCTGGTAGATGCCCAGTCTAGCTGCTGTGACTTCTTCAGTGAGCCTCCACTTTCGACAGCCTTCTTAACATCTTTAGAGCCTGTCCCACACAGGAGCTAATCAGCTGGGCACACAAGCGCTCCTGATTTGAGGAGGTGTTAGGATCACTCACAGCCGCTAGACTTCCATGTGCTGTTTGCTGGGGGTTTGGTGCTATGGTGGGTGCTGGAGCCTGAAGAGATGACAGCTCCTGCTTTGGCCAGAGAGCCGTGGAGTAAAATCAGCAGTTCCAGTGAGGTCCTTTTATAGTAAAGCTCAGGGCACCGGGGGCAGGTGGCTGCAAACTCAGTATCAACCCAGAGCAGCCCAAAAGATATTCCGTGAACCCTGGCAGTTTCCTCTCTGCTTCAGTGAGAGTGTCGCAGGATGCACCCTGGGGGACAGCTGACCCAGAGAAGATATGGATGGCCCTGGACCTTCTTGGACAGGTTCCCAGGGTTCTTCTTGGATTCAGCAGTGGTCAGTGATAGACAGGTAAGCTGGGTAGGCTCTGCATGCACTCTGGAGAACACCGGGGATAACTAGCTGGTCCCCAAAGTGCTTTGGGTAGGAGCACCTGCTACTTCCTTCTCGTGTGTGTTCTCTCACGCACTCATGTCTACCAAAAGAAAGCCTTGGAGAGTGCTTACCTCAGTGTGTGAGAGGAGACCGTATTTATGATCATGGTGAGGGAGGATCTGTGAGTCCCCAGACCTTGCTCTTGCCAGCCTCCTCCACGCACCTGGCTTGTATGAATGTGTTCACACTGAAGTGACTCCAAATCCCACAGTTCTATTGTTCTCCCCGGCTTAGTCCCCACCATAGTCTGACGGAGACCCTAGTGGTAGTTTAATAATCTACTGAAAGTGAAGAAGCCAGGGACTGTGCAAGAAGACCGTGCTGGCCTTGGAACAGAATGGACCCTACTGGGTCGGGGCAATGATGCTGGGGGCCGGGCTGAGTGTCTAGGGTTTTGCCTTTTTCTTAGAGTGGTGTTGACATAGTCTGCTTGTCACACACTCTTCAGAGACAAGAGCCTATTACAAGACAAGAGGTGTATCTTTGTAGCCAGTCTCCAGTGCTCTAGTCACCCAGGATTTCTGACTCTTGAATAGTGGTGAGATTCAGTTTGTTCCAGAAGACATATGTTAAGATCCTGAATGTTCACTGCAGGACATGACTAGCCAGTATGGGAAGAGATGAGATTTTCCTTGTTCCGTTCCTGGTTCCTTTTGTGAAGCTGCCTGTGCCTGCTCTAGCACAGTAACTATGTGGGTGTCCCTTTGTGTGGCTTTGTTAGTCAATGCCTGACTTACTTCAGCTGGCTGGGCCCAACAGGACTTCTGGAAAGAGAACACCATCTAGCTATGCCTGCAGGACTTTGGGGGCCTCATTCTCTGGTCCTGTTACTCCAGCCTAGTTTCTAGTAGAGTGATGTGTTCCTAAGGAATCCCGGCATGCAGCCGGTATCTTCCCCTAGCCTTCCTCAGAGGCCCCGTTATGTGCTTATCGTCAAATGCCTCTCACTGACTCTGGAGGCAGCACAAAAAGATATTTTAAATCCCACTCCAGACCTGGAAGTGGAATTACTGGCTCCCGTCCAGTATCAGACTCATCCCTCAAGAATGTGTGCCAAGCAGGACCAGGCAGTGGCTGGTGGTTTTGGAAAATTCACTCAGAAAGTATGGGCAAGGAGAAGTTTTCCCCTCCGTGTAGGGGTACGTGTCTGGGAGACACCGTTGAATTTATTGTGACAGATGGAGAGAGGCTTGCTGGGGAGCAGGGCCACCCAGGGTCCCAGAAATGGACTGAGTTCTGCAGACAGATTACAGTTTTAGCCTCGGAGCAGGCTGTGTTGGCTCGCTGGGCTGCAGAGAGTATAGCCAGGCACAGCCATGTGTTGCTTAAGAAGGAAGGTGGTTCTCCAAAGTGTGACATCCTGTGCGAATGTTGTAGAGTGTGTGTCCATATGTTAGGCCATCTATGTATGGGTGGCATGTTCTTTTGCTTTCTTTTTTTTTAATTTATTTTTATGTGTGAGTGCTCTGTCTGGATACCAGAAGAATCCATCAGATCCCATTACAGGTGGTTGAGGACCACCACATGGTGGCTATGAATTGAACCCAGGACCTCTGGAAGACCAGTCAGTGCTCTTAACCACTGAGCCATCTCGCCAGCCCTTATGAGATCACCATTACATGTACCCCTTGCATGACGTGTGACCATAGCCCATGATGGCTTTTAACCAGGACAAGAATGTTCTCTGAATCCCAGAGACCTCAGAAGTTTAAAGCCCAGTGCCAGCAGAGTGGTTGCCTGGCAGCTGTGGAAGGAGCCCGCCCACATCTCCAGCTCAGGTGTCTCAGCATCAGTAGCAGGCATATGGAGGGAGGCTTCCTGACCCGGCTAGATGTATTCTCTTCCTCCGTGTCTATGTCCACATCTGTCTCTGTTTTATAAACAAGGATTGCCCATCATACTGGATTAGGGCCACCCTAATGACAGTGTTACTTGGTCACCCCAAGAAAGGTTGTGCAGTTGTGTAGTAACCGTGAGCAGTTGCTGGCCTCTCCACGCTTTCTCTGGAGCTTAGGTCTCGGCCAGAGCTGCAGTACACACCATCATGCTATGTTCCTGTTAAATCTGAGGCCGCCGGCCAGTTCTTAAACTTCTCAAGCCACTGAGGAGAGGACAGGCACACGGAGTATTGCTAAACCCTCAGTGCACACAGCCCGCCCTGGCAGAAATGCCAAAGGAGGTCACACTGAGAAAGTGACTAATGCTCTAGGAAGTCAGTCTGCCTGTTTAATGAAGTACCCAGAAACCCTAGTCAGTTTCATCCCTTGTGTTCAAACCACTGTGGGGTGGGGCCCTTGGGAGGTCCAGGACCCTGTAAAGCAGTCTACAGCACCTGGGGGTACCCTGTAAAGCAGTCTAGCACCTGGGGGTACCCTGTAAAGCAGTCTACAGCACCTGGGGTACCCTGTAAAGCAGTCTACAGCACCTGGGG
>JAQHUG010000148.1:226893-243538 GCA_028555095.1 Dicrostonyx torquatus
ACCCTGTAAAGCAGTCTACAGCACCTGGCTGTGGAAGAACGCAGAAGGCCCATCCATAAGCTTTGTTATACATAACACAGCCCCTGCCTTCTGCAGAGGCTCACTGTCCTGGCCCAAGCTTAACATCAGGCTGTGTTTTCAGGTACCCTGTCTTCTCTCGTTCCCCCCATGGCTCATATAAGACCATGGGGTACTGGGGTCTGCCTGTTTCTCGGGCATGGACTTGTCCAGAGTACCTAGTAAATGTGATACATCCTGGGGTCCTCTCCTGGGTACTCCGAGGAATGCAAGGATGGTTTGAAGGTCATCTTAAGCTATGGAACATCCCATGAGCCTTCTGAGTCCCTGGGCCAAAGCAGCCCTCTTAAATGGCGCTGCAAGGAGAGGCTGTGTCCAGGGCACCCCACGGTGTCATTTAGGCTCAGCTCAGGGCTGTATCTGAGACTCAGGACAGGGAGGAAAGCTGGGGAATTGTTGGAGCACGTGGCACGGCTGGCAGGCAGGGCAGAACTTAATGTCACCACTCCCAGTCCTACTGTTGCCACCTCTTCAGGAAGAGGCTGGTCCCCAAAGCGTGCCAGGAATCACATCCTCCAGCATTGTGTTCCGGGTGAGCAGTCTGAGATCTGAGTTCCCAGGCTGCATTCTTTCTCTTTAGGAGGAAGGGGTTGTACTGATTCTAAAGTCTTTCTTTCTTTTTCTTTTCCTGAGACAGGGTTTCTCTGTGAAACAGTCCTGACTGTCCTGGAACCCTCTCTGTAGACCAGGCTGACCTCAAACTCACAGAGATTCTCTGCCTCTGCCTCTGCCTCTGCCTCTGCCTCTGCCTCCCAAGTACAAAGGCGTGCACACCACTGCCCAGCTGATTCTAAAGATTTATTGTTTAAAAGGTTGGCCCTGCTCCCACCTCCAGTCATACAGTGCTCACCAATACACCACTCGTGGGGGTCAGAGGACAAGGCACAGGAGTTGGTCCTGTCCTTCACCCAGGATTAACCTCAGGTTGTCCACCGAGACATCTCCCTAGCTTAAGAGGAGTTTCAAAGTTTTGGGTTTTGCCATTGTTTTAATATGTAAGTATATGATTGTGTGCATATATGTACACCATGTGTGTGCAGTGTTCATGGAGGCCAGAGAGGGCAACACAGCCTTTAAAACTAGAGTCACATATGATTGTGAGCTGCCCTGGGTGCTGGGGCCCACACCCATGTCCTCCGGAAGAGCAGTAAGCGTTCTTCACCTCTACGTCATTTCTGCAGCCCCCAAGAATAGAATTTTTAAAAGAAAGAATGGCATATTGCCATTCCTGCTTAGAAACACACACCGTGATAGCATACATGCATATGTTTTGTCTGTTTGGTTTGGGTTTTGAGACAGGGTGACGAGAACTCACTGTGTAGTCCAAGCTGGTATCAAACTTGCCCAAGCTAACACTTACATTACCTTCAGGAGTCCCCGTAGCCAGCTTCAAATGTAATATTTTAGGAGAAAGACAGCTAGGGTGAATCGTTGTGCCAGTGAGGGGGCTGATGTGTGGTGGATGAAGAAGTCAAGGGAGGACGGCCATGCGGGACAGACTGGTAGGCCAGGGTACCGAGACAGGGTCTGTGAAAGTTGTTACCGCTCATTGGTGTCTCTAAGGCAGGGTTTCAGCTGTTGAATTTATAGTGTGTAGAAATAGAAGCCAGTGGCTTTCCAGAAATACTGCCCTATAATATAGGAGAAAAAACTGTGCTCAGTGATAATAAACACTTGAAAATCCAGTTTAAACTGTTCCTGAGATGTGTTCTGGACAGAGTGAGCTGGCTCTTTGAGACAGGTCTCATGTAGTCCAGGCTGGCCCCAGACCTGCTGTTTAGACAAGACTGGCCTTGATTTTCAGATCCTTGAGCACACTCAGCTAGGGTACATTTGGTGAGGAACATTTTATTAAATTATTCTAAAGTTTGTCAAGGAAAAATAGTTTTTAAAAAAGAAGTGTACGTATGATTTTGCAGGAGGGTGGCCCTTGGAAATTCTGTCACAATTGGATATTGGATATAAGAGGATATTATCACGAAAGTTGGCAGACTGCTGACACAGAATGGCTCCAATGCAGACCCTCATGTCTGCATGCATTAAAGCCTGTGACGGTGACATTGAATTAGTCAGTAGGGGACATGTTGTTCAGGAACACCATGTAGAAGTAATTACTCAGTTCTTTGCTAATTAATTTTGTGACATTCCTCACCGAGAAGCAAAATAAATTCTTTGTACATTAATGTCAGTACACAAACCAATTTTTTAAGTAAAGGGAAATAGATGGAAGTGCTCATCAAATTTTCCATTAAGAGGGGCCGTGCTGTGCATCCAGGGAAAGCCAGGCAGGAAAGATTGATACGTTTGCATAATTCAGACTTCAAGCCAGCCAGTGGGTGAAGCTCGAGCAGTAGGATGGAAAATGAGACAGGACTCACAGGCTAAGAGCACTGGCTGCTCCTGCAGAGGACCTGGGTTCAGTTCCCAGTGCCCATGTGGCAACTCAAGATCATCTGGGGATCTGGCACCCTCTTCTGGACTCCTCAGGTACTACATGGGGTGCATATACATACGTAATACATGCAGGTAAACACACATAAATCAATCTTAGGAAGAAAGAAAGGCACGTGATGGTGTATTCTGAGACATATAACATGAAGTCATCTTGTCACCATTCAAACAGAAACCTGATGCTACAGTGTCACCAAATGCCACTGTCACAGGTCATGGCTCTGAGTGTTGGTGAAGGAAAGTAACTCAGACTTGGATATTCTGATCCTACTTGGTAAGTTAGAGCCTTTCTGCAACTGCTGCAGAAGGGTGGGAAATGAAGTCCCACTGCCTTTGAGAGGTTAACTGTCTAGAACCTTCCAGCAAGCATTTGGCAAGTCTTCGTTGTTCTCATCTAGGAAACTGTCCTAAGAAAATAATTTAAAAGCGGGGTGTGGTGGCACACAACTGTCATCCCAGCAATTGGGAAGTAGAGGCTGGAGGACTACTGTGTGTTTAAGGATAGCCTGGGCTACAGAATGAGATCCTGTACCCACCCCACCCCACCCCCGCACACATGAAGGGAAGAAAATAATTCAAAATGCAAAAAAAAAAAAAATTAGGTATGAGGGTCACTGCAAGAATTGGAAGCGGGTGTAAGGCTTCAGGCCATGGTAGTCAGGCCCCTGCGGACCTAAAGACGAGATTTTTGGCTTGGTCAGCCTAGCTCACTTCTGAGGCCTTTTCAGGGTGGCCTTAACGTCACCCTCTTCAACTTGGGGAGCTCCATCATTTAAGTAGCAGAATTGCAAGCAAAAGGGAGTGTAAACAAAATGTCATACTGACCCACCCTGGGTCACAGTGCCAGAACTGGGTACCTCGGGTTCCACCCATTGGGTCCGTTCCCTTCACAGGTGTCATGAGAGAGTTTGAAATGTTCGGAACCCATTCACAGGTCAGACAACCTACCTCTGTGCTGGGAAAGTGGCTTTGCCAAGTTCCAGAGGACCTGTAGAAGCCAAGGCTGGATATAGGGGTTGGGAATGGGACTTAATAAAGTATGTCTTTAAATGATCAAAAATAAGAAAACAAAGACATTCAACATTATTAAAGGAAAATGTCCCTTCCTCCAAAAGGACAACGCTTCCTTTTTCTGCCAAATGTACACCTCTGAAAATGAAGGAGATTAGGATCTTACCATTAAATTTACTGGTCATTTCCGTGTTACATTGTATGGATTTTTGGTTCCTTGAGCAATCCTAAAGAGATGCAGCTACCCCCCCCAACCTCCCCATGCTGAGTGCTTAAGGGGTCCCATTTCCACAGCATATTGAACACTTTATCTCTATCCTTAATTTCCTGAAGGCAAATAGACAGAGGAGCCATAGAATGGCTGGAGGGACAAGAGTGCTGTGCTCCTCTGTTTCCCCAAATAAGCCTTGGCAAAGCTTCAGTTTCTAATTGGTTCGTTGCTCTAGCTAGCTGGTCAGTGATTGATTCATGGGCACTTGTTCTCCGGGGGAGAAAAAGAATCTAAGTCCATCCCAGGAATCTTATCACTTGCTCACCATGCTAAATGGTCCTTCTTTCTTTTTGATACAGGGTCTCACTGTATCCTAGGCTGACCTCTACACGTGAGGTGATTCTCCTGCCTCAGCCTCCCTGGTGCTGTGTATACAGGCATCTATTACGTAGACCTAGCTCAATGTTAGCTCCTTAGTAAAGCTGGTAGGTGACATGTTGGCGGGGGGGGTCCTTCTGGCCGGAGGCAGACACTAATTTAGTAATAACTGAGGCTAAGGCGGGAGCCCTGGGGCATCCTGTCCTCAGCTTGCCTGAGCAGCACCTCAGTGCGCATGCCGTTCAGCGCTGGGCAGTGTAGCGCATGTTGGTTTTTTTCTCATGATCCATTTGGAGGGCACAACTCTGCCCTCTACCCTGGCTTTTTGCAGGGACAACTGTAGTGGATTGCCATGGATCTGCTGGGGGTGCGGTGACTTCTGCTTTGTGCCCCTGCAATTAAATGCGTGTCCTGAACCTGAGTCTCAAACATGGCACATGCGGACTGCTCTTGGGGACATACAGGAGACTCAGGACTGCATAAGGTAGCTGCCTCCCCGTTAGCTTCAGAGACACCCCTTCCAATATGGCCAAGCCAAGTGAGGTGGGCGGACTGGCCATCCCTGAGCTTCCCAGGGTACTACCTAAGACCATCCTAAGAATCCCGTGAGGAGGGGATAGTAGAAAAGATGTTTTCAGTCTGCCTGGGTAGACTTAGAAAGCGTCCTTAAAACAAAGCTAGCTAACTGTCGGGCAGGTTGATACTTTTTTTAAAAAAATTTAACATTTTTGTTTTTATTTATGTTTATGTGTGGCCTGTGAGAGAATGCCACATGTGTAATTCTCCTGAGGCCTGAAGAAGGTGTTACAGGCTGAAGCTGGCGTTACAGTTTCTTATAGGCCATCCAGCTGAGATGCTGTGAACCAAACCCCGGTCCTCTGCAAGAGCAGCAAGCCCTCTTAACCACTGAGCCTTAACCCAAGCGGACTGGTGTATTTAAAGAGTGCTATTAAATTACACATACGTGGTGGTCTGATTCTGTGTTTTGGAACAGGGTATCACTATGTAGCTGAGGTCGGCCTTGAACTTGGAATTCTGCCTCAGCCTCCCAATTTCTTGTATTGTAAGCACAAGTTGCTCCACCTAGTTATTTTGGTTGTTTGGTTGGCTTTTTGCTTGTTTTCCAATGTGGAAGTCAGTGACTAGTTTTGGAAATCATGCATTCTACTGACTTGCAGTCTTGAGTAATGTGTCAGACGGAGTCTGAACTCAAGTTAGATGAATGAACATCCCTCTTTCTCAGTGCTGTGACCACACTTCAGAGATAAGTGTGCCTTTTCTTCCTGGTCACTGATTGGAGACCAGAACTTGGAAGTATATGCAGTCTGGGCCAGTCACAAGACCTTCCTCATCCCCCAACTGCCGGCAGCTACACCACATGCTGGCGTGGTCTCCCGCATGGCACAGTGGAACAGACCACAGACTTGGTTCTGATGAGTGGCTCTGAGGTTCTGGGAGACAGGCATTGCCACACTCTTCTTGGCTAGCCTCCAAACTCTGAGGTTTTCAGCAGCATGGGGCATAAGGGGGTGCTTTGTCCACTGTGCACAATCAGTGTGACAAGAAAGCACCCTTGATCCCCACCACAACCCTATGCTCTCCTGACTCAATTTTCTGTATTTTTGTCACTGATCCAGCTCATTCTTGCCTACTTGGTTTCCATTGCTGCAAGCGAGCCAGGCTTCCCAACTGTCACTGGCCCCTGGGCTCCCCTTCAAGTCTCTGGTGACTCCTTCAGCATTGCAGGGTTGGTCCTTTGTTGTGGAATAGTGTTTTAAGGTGTGTTGCGTTTGTTTCTGCTGTGGAACATTTGTTTTAATGATGCAAAGATGTGTTTCATTCTTTTGTGTTGCATTTGTTTAACTCTGTGAAACTGTCTTGCTTTGCCTGTCTAAAACACCCAATGGTTTAATAAAGAGTTGAACAGCCAATAGCAGGAGAAAGGATAGGTGGGCCTGGCAGGTAGAGAGAATAAATAGAAGGAGAAATCTGGGAAGAAGGAAGAAAGGAGGACTCCAGGGGCTACACAACCAGCAACCAAGGAAGAAAGATATTCAAAAATAGAGACCGGTAAAAAGCCCAGAGACAAAGGTTGACAATTTAAATTAAGAAAAGCTGGCTAGAAACAAGCCAAGCCTAGGCCAGGCATTTTTAGGTAAGAATGAGCCTCCGTGTATTTATTTGGGAGATGGGTGGTGGGCCACCCAGTGAGCCAAAAGAGTAAAAGTAAAAGAGTAACAATGACCAACTACAGTCCTTGAGTGTGGGCAAGTTACTGCCTTACCCCAACGGACACAGTTCTCCTGAGTCTTAGGACCCTTTTCTTCTAGAAGCTGATGCTGAGTGGTGTCTGTTATGGTGACTTTATGCCATGGCCATGAGAAGGACATCCCTTCTTTAGATCGTGAGACAGAACCTGTTCAGCACAGGGGCCTTGCTCTATCGTTCTGTCCCCTACTCCTTCTGTGGCGGAGCACAAGGCTTCCTGCAGACCCCTACTGCCTACCACACTGACTCTCATGTTCCTAAAACACAACACACAGGCGCTGGCACAGGAGTCTGGCCCTCAGCTCCCCTTTGGAAGCCACAGGGTAGCTCTTTGCTTTATCTACAGGTGACAAGTGGGAACAGAAAGCCTGTCTGCCAAGCTGTGGGCAGGGTGTCCATGCTCCTGGGTAGAGTTGGCCCCCTCAGGAGGAAACTTCTGATCAGAAGTTTCTCCTCACCTGCTTCTCAAGAAGCACTTCCTTGGAGCTGTGCTGTCTCCACTTGGGACAGTGCCTAGACCAGTCTGGTCGAGGCTTGGAGGCATATTCCCGTGGTTTTGCCTTTTTGGTAAGACCAGACACTAGGGTACTAAGGCCTAGTACTAAGTACCCTAGTACTAGAGTAAAAGACTAGTAAGGTAGTCTTTTAGTCTCAGAGTTATTCCTAGGAAACCAAGTGACCTCCCAGTACAGCTGTTTCTTGGAGAACCAGAAGACGGGAGTCACGGGGACAGGTCCAAACTCATACTTTTGTTGTCGTTTACACATGGGGAAAAATCTGATGAAATCAGCCCAGTGATTCCAGTACTCCACAGACTGCAGGTGATTGTCAAAGGTGGGTCACCTTAATCCAACCGGAATCGGTGAGGGAGGTGCCGCCAGCATTCAGGCCCTGGTTTCCTCCCGCCTTGGCTGGCCGTCCACCCCCCACTCCTGGTTTCTACCCAAGTCACACACAGTCCTGTGATCTCAGGACACTCCCCATCTTGGTGCCTTTCCTGGATTGGGTTGTTTCATTGTTCCTGGAGCCAGGGTGTTGGCAGAAAGAGCACCACATGCAAATCCCGTGACTGGGAGGTGCAGGGAAGCAAGCTGGCAGCAGCAGGGAGGGCACGGAGTGCCGGAGGCTGCCAGCAGGATCTGTCAGCGGTTCTGTCTGTGGAGAGTGTTTGCCAACCTCCCAGCTTCCGGGGTCTTGTCTCTAAACAAGTCAGCCTTGACACACAGGAGAGAAAAACTCAGTAGTTAGGAGTGAGCCTCGCAGAGGGTGCCCCCATACCCAAGCAGTGCCTGGGAGGTTGGAGTGGAGTCATTGCCTACCCCTCCCACTGTCCTGAGATTGACCCAGAGGGTAAGCAGCCATAGGCTGCCCAGGGGAAGGATGGCAGGAGCCTGAGAAATGGAGGCATCTTTCTTTGGAGAAATTCAGGTGTCTTTTTTGCTTAGCCTGGTTGTCTGAATACTTCCGAGGTGCCCACCCAGATAGGCTGTCAGTGTCTAGGGGGAAAGTCAACAGGGTGGGTTCCCCAAGTTCAACATGCTGTGTGTCATCAAGTCACATCAGCCTCTTGGCTCTATAAAGGTCATACCTACAACACACCTCTGCCCCATCCTCTTGGAAATCCCCTACGGCAGGAACAGAAAGAGACCAAGTAAGTCTGTGTTCCATGGGTACCTTGCTAAGGAAGACTGAGACTTTAGTGGTGATGAGAAAAGTACAGAAGTGTGGGGTGAATTCATTCCTCTTGCTGTATATCAGATGTTATACATGGGTGGGTGGGTGGATGGATGGATGAATGGATGGGCAGGTGGAAGGATGGATGGACGGACGGACAGATAGATAGATGGGTGGGTGGATGGGGGATAGGCTAGTAAATGCCTGGGGAGAAGCTTCCAGGCCTCCAAACAGCACACGCTGGCATCCTGTTGTGGGAACAGAACTTTAGCGAGACCGTGGAAGCAGGTGGGAGGAGGGCAGTCCTTAGGAAACTGACCCAAGAGACAGCAGGACAGGTAGTATGGTGCCTGGAGGTGTCAGCACTCCTGAGAACACAGAAGGGAGGATGGAGAGCCTCCCACTGCTGATTGAGGTGTGGGCAACAGGATGCAGGCAGCCTGGCGGGAAGGAGCCAATTTCTGTAATTGAGCTGAGCCAAGGTGGTGAGAAAGGTCAGGTGGAGGTTACTCCCTGACAGTGGATGTCCTCTGACTGTTTAGCTGGTCGAATGGAGCTGCCAGTGGCAGGAAAGAGCTGGGGAAGGTGTGAGGCCACCTTTGGGTTGGATTTAGACCCAGGAAACCCTAGACACCTATGTGGTCCTGTACCTAAGATAGGTGGGTGTTGAATGGGAGCCTAGCCATGTCCACCTGAGCCTTGAAGGGCCCAGAGTGTAAATAAACAGTTTGATAATGGTAATAGCTAGGGGTGAGAGGCCTGAGGACATTGGTTAACCGAGTTGATCTGATGAGAGCTAGTACCAATGAGTCACCTAGAAGTTGCAGAATCCTAGGGAAGTGGGTGGAGCCAAGAGGGAGGGTATGCAGAGAAGCCTGGCTTCTCGGAAGCCCAGGTAAGCCATAATGGTTTTCATTTGATCCTGGAATGAAAAATGAAAGAGCAGGTCCCAGTGTCGTCGGGATGGGTGTGCAGTAGAAGAGGCAGACCGCAAACCTGGCGGTGAAGGTGAAACAAACCCAAGAGGGCATAGCATGCCCGCTGGGAAATCTGACTTGGCCTCCTTCGAGACCAGAAATAACTTCCAGAGGTTTAAGAAAATGAGATGGCGTGACCTTAGAGATGGTGAAGAATCAGTAAAGCCCACAGCACTGTCTGAAGGCTAAGGAAGCGGTGGCCAGCCTTGAGGCCGTCAAAAGGACTCCCGAGAGCAGTTGGTTCCGCAAGGTGAGTGAGAGATGGAGGGTTGGTACTCATGCCTTGTCAGCACAGAGGAGGGTCAGGCCAGGACGGCGAGAAGCCCAGGTCGGAGAAAATGAGTGCATTCACTGGTAGTGATGGGAGTGAGGATCCATCTTCTGGGCAATGGTACAGGGTGCAGGGCAACTCTCTGGGTGCCTGGCACAGAGCGATGGAGTTGGTAGAAAAGGGGTTCACATTCCACCTACCTGGAATGTCCCTCGAGGAGGGAAGACGGACCCGTCCAGGCAAATCCAGAGGGGCCAACTGCCCTCTTGCTTAGCTGGAAGAAGATGTCCTCAAAGGACCACTCAATGTGGTATTGACAGTGCCAGGATCCAATTCAAGGATGGGCTATCACTGGAGGGGAAAAACTGTCCTTCTTAGGATTTTTATTTTTAACCACAGGACAAAGGTCCCCTACTCTGTGGAAAGGGTGGGGGCTGTGTGTGAGTGAGCACATTGGTGCCCAGTTTGAATACAAGGCAAGTCGGAGTACTGGTGTCACACTTCAGAGCTTGGCTTCTCCATCTGATGGGGCATCCATCGGTGGTGACTTATCTGTCTCTTGAATGTCGCCTCTGAGGGTGTCATTTTTTTCTATATCTTGCTAGTCTCTGTGTAACTGCAGCCGCCCCTTTTGTCTCTCTCCTGGCTCGGGAGGACTTGTGTCCCCTCCATTAGAGACAACCATGATTTGTCTTCTTAGAACACTGTGCCCACTCCTGAGGCCTGGATCTGATGGTCATGAGAGGGTCCTGGACCACTTTTCTGTATCGATTGCTTGTGTTTTCCACTGACCTCTGAGTCCATCGTGGTGATTGTGGGGAACCTCCAGAGCCTCGTCCTTGTAGATACAATGCCCTGGTGTCCACCCCTGGTCCGCCCCGATAAAGCTGTCCACTCAGAAATATGCCGGTACCTCTGTATAAGTTGCTCCTCTGCTCAAGATGTTGGGAGAGGCAAGGCCATCCAGCCGATCCCTCAGTATTGTCCTCTGCTCCCGCACCTGGCCAGCAGCAGCCAGCTTTCCTAAACCCACAGTAGCCATTCCCAAAGGAAACAGCGCATGACGGTTCCCAGCCCGGAGTATCAGTCTCTTTTCGGTGGCTGTGATAAAACACCGCAACCAAAAGCAGCATATGGGAGAAATGATGTATTTCGACTTACGGTTCCAGAGGGCTAAGAGTTCATCATGGCAGGGAGGCATGACAGCAAGCAAGCATCAGACGTAGTGGCAGGCGCAGGAAGCTGAGAGCTCCCATGTTGAACCACAAGCACAAACGCAGAAAGTGAACTGGAAGTACCATGAGCCTTTTAATCCTCAAGCCCACCCTTGGTGATGTACTTCCTCCAGCAAGGCTGCACCACCTAAAGCTCCCCTAACAGGCCTGCCAACTGGGGGCCAAGCATTCAAATACTGGAGCCTCTAGGGACACCTCTCATTCAAACCCCAAAAGACCCCAGGGAAAGATACAACTGGCCCCTCCAGCCCTGGTCCCCACCCGCTTTGCGTGCTGCTCCTGACTAGGCACTCCAGGACCTACCCTTGATCCAGTTCCAGGCTCCAGGTACTTTTGAGCAGGGCTGTACTGAACTCCAGCTCCCATGGCCCATCTCATCCCAGACCGTTTGTGTGGGAGCCCAAATAAGGCTCTGCCCATAGCTCTCTGAAACCAAGAGGCTGCCTCAGAGCTCAGCACTCATGCTCCCTTTTTCCGTGCCATTTGGGCTTTGGTCCTTTAACCCTCTATAAAATCGGTTCTCGTGCCTAGGAGTGGGACAGTCCAAGACCCCTTCCTAAAAGGAGTAAGGGAGGAGGGATGGCAGAAGTGACTGAGTCATTTCTGTCGTTGGAGGGACACGTTAGACATGAGGAAAGCCGGCACAAGTAGTAAATACCTGTGTCCCCAGAGCAGATTAAGAGCCGATGCATTGCCTTTCTTTTGCATGGGGTCCTCAGAGCAGCTCTGGCTGCACCAGCATCTACGGGAACTTAGTCTGCTGTCAGCTGTCACAGCCAGCAGACAACCCCTGACCTCACCTTCCCTTCCACATTGGTTGCCTCTGCTTAGGCACCCCAGCCTTAGGAGACTCTTGGCGCTGTGCAGTTGGAAGTCTCTCTGGCAAGCTCAGGTTATGTATGGGCTCCAACCAATGCCTGAAGTGACCCCTGCCCCCACTCTCGAGCCTCTGATTTTCCCAGTGTTCACAAATGACACTGAGTCTTTGGCGTAGAGAACTTGGAAGCAGTGATCTTCTGGAATCTTAAGGTGGGTGGGAACCCAGAAGCCTCTCTTGGAGCTCTGGCCACTGGTCACTGGAGCCGGGACTGGCCTCTGATGCTTGGTGGTGGTAAGTGAGCCCTTGCCTTCTGTTCTCCATCATTCCATGTGAAGCATCATGTATAGTCTTTAAAAAACCAAGTCTACTTTATGGGGTTTTAACCCCAGGAGATAGACACAAATACCAGGGCTGAATAGGATTCAGGTTGTGTACAGGTCACCCTGTCAGCCGGAGATGGGAGCAGAGCCTGCTCATTTACTGAGTGGGGCCTTTGAGTTGGGGACGTGTAGTGATATTTCACTCGTATTTTGATAACTAAAGCTTGCCTGAAGGTCAGAGAATGAAACAGTCCCACTGGTCAGCCTTACAGACCAGGTGGTGGTGACACACACCTTTAATCCCAGTAGCCACACTAGTTGCCATAGAAACTGGGCAGTGCATTCCTTTAATCCCAGTGGTACACACCTTTAATCCCAGAACTAGAGAGGATATAAGATGGGAGGAGACAGCTCACAAACACAGTCTCCTTCTGAGATTCCTGGAGGCAAGATCACCATTTCGGATTAAGATAAGAACCAGTGACTGACTGCTTTGCTTTTCTGACCTTCAGGTTGAACCCCAATATCTGTCTGTGGGTTTTTATTAATCAGGCTACAGAGATACAGAGGCTGGGGCTAGTGAGCACAAAGTATCACCTTGTTATAGAGAGTGGGTGTGAGAACCTCACACCTGCGTCAGGGGCCCCATTTCCAGTCATCTTCTAAATAGAGTATTGAGCCATGAGGAACTCAAATATTGTAAGAACCCAGTTGTGTGGGGATGAAATTTGTCTGTCTCCTCTTCCAGTGCGGTGGGCCAGCAGTGGCTGATGGTGGCCCACTAAGGCAGGTTTCTGTTAGAGAGAGATGCTGCAAAATTCACACATTGAAATCAATTCTTTGCCGTTACTATTACTTGACCATCAGTCCTGGGTTAGGGTCTGCTCCAAACCAATGAAACACACCCCCGTCTCGCCACAGGTGCTTAAGCCCCCCACTCAGAGCAAACCTCACTCATAGTAATGTCCTCCACACCTAGTAGCAGCAGTTCAATAGTGGGCCCAATATCACACGTATTAGCTACACATCAAATCCCTCATGGCCCCGAAGACTGGGTTTATGATGTCTGTTTAAGGTCCAGTGGGGACTGTGGGTACACACAGGCAAGGAGCAGCCCCCTAAATCATCGTGGAAAGGCCTTAAGAGCCACTGGCTCACCATTGCCTGTGCCAAGCAACCCATGGTTGTTCCTCCAACAGGACCCACAACTCTGGGCAGAAAGAGGCTGTTTTCTTCCTGAGTCCTGGAAGTGGCAGTGTCCCACACAGACCCAGACTGTCCCCTTTGACTGCACTGAATAGCCACCCAGGTGCTGGGACACATTTCACAGACACCATTGTGCCCTAGGAAGAGTGTCTGTGCGTGCTCACTGGGCACAGAGTCTGGGCAGCATGCCGCCTCTGCTCCCAGGCCAGAGCAATGAATTGCTCCTCTCTTCCCTGGAATGATCTGGAAGAAAGAGGATTCCCTCCTCTTGGACGATTCCCCTCAAAGGCATGCTGTGCTCGCTCAGAGGAAATCACTTCTTCTCTCCCTCCAGGAAGAAGCACACTGCCAAGTTGACCCTGCCGTGCAGCGTGGCTGCTCTATGAGACTGCAGCTGCTGTCCCTGCTGGAACTGGGGGAGAAGACATGAATCCATAGCGCCTCACCCGCCCAAGAGCTCCAGCATGGCGGCCCAGCGCATCCGGGCGGCCAACTCCAGTGGCCTCCCTCGGTGCAAGTCAGAGGGGACTCTGATTGACCTGAGCGAGGGCTTCTCAGAGACAAGCTTTAATGATGTCAAAGGTAAGATCCTAGCCAACCCCTGGCTGAGGGGACACTGGGGTGTTGATGTCTCCCTAACCCTGGAAGTGTCTTAGGTGTAGGGACAGCCAGTTTTGTATCCCTCCCTCTAACCCTTGCTGTGCTCTCGGTTCCTCCCTGAAACAATGCCCATTTATCTCAGTTTTAAGAGTGTAGGGAAACAGTTGTGTGCACAAGCAAGCACTTACTATTATGTGGGCAGGGATGCACACGGGTGGGGTGCACATATTCGCAAGTTCACTTGGAGTCTGCATATCACTCAGATGCTACCGCCTTGGTTTCTGAGACAGGGTATCTTACTGAACCTGGAACTTACCAAGTGCACAAGGCTGGCTGGCGAGCTCACAGAATCCAACTATTGAGCAAATCTATCTTTCAGACACACACATGTATCCCACGATGTCATTCAATTCCTGAAAATCTACCGTCACCTTGCTGGACCACATCTAGTCGCCTGTGCCTTGGGATGCACTGGTAGCATCCTGGTTACCTATGTCACCATGTTCTGCCTTCTTTCTTATAGCATTGGCTGCTGATGTCATACACACACATGCACACATGCACGCACGCATGCACGCATATCCTCCTTGGAGAGGGCCAAATAACAGTGACAGCTTACTCTAAAGTCATTCCTTATCCTCCTTCTGCTGACCACTCAGAACTTTATTCCTGGGAACTGTTCCTTCTCCCTTGGCAAACTCCAAACTAAGTGATCCTGGACTGAAGCTACAGCCCCCGTGTCTTCAGCCCTCGTATTGTTACCTGCTCCCCTGCCCTGGCTTATGCACGCAGTCCTGAGCTCTGCTGCACGTGTTCTTTGAAAGAAAGGGAATGAACTGGAAGGTGTTATAGCAACAGAGTTAGTGGGTGTTGCTATAAATAATGGAACATTTGTTTTTTTGCAGTCGGGTAATGGGCAACGTGTTCTTATTTCTAGCTTTGGGGGTGGAGGGCTGGAAAAGGTGAGCAGAACCTGTATGGTTTGTGCTCAAAACACAGACACGAGAGCTGAGTGTTTAAAAATAACCATGATGTCCCGAAAGCAAGCAAGCTCGCCCCAGTACCCGAAAACAAGCAAGCTCACCCAGTATGCAGAGCCAGTGTGGTTCAGAGAGGGCATCTGAGAATCCAAGGTCACTCAGGACTGAGAAGCCTTAGTCTGGTCTGTGCAGATGATCCCTGGGCCTCGATGCTGGCCTATCCCAGCCGGCAGCATCACGTTCATTTTCTTAGTGTGCACATCTGGATGGTGTTTTGAGTGTCAGTTCCTGAATCAAGTCTGCAGTGACGAACTCTGGGCCTGGCACCTGCTGTGTTGATTAATCTGGGGCAGGGCGGCGGGTGGGGTGCAGATGCAGGGAGAGGTATCCTCCTGCTAGAAGTCCAGACCCAGGAAGATTGCCTCCTCTCCCTTCCCCAGTTTCCATGGCTAAACTCACACTGCAGGAAGGGATGCATGCCCACATGCTTGCATGGACTGTATCATTCCTCGTTTACCTCACTTTCATCTTAGAGTCATTTGTGAGCCCGTGTCCCAGGCACAACATGTTCTACAGACACGATGGTTTCCCCTAAAGATCACACACTGCTTTCCTCAAAAGTCTCTGCCTCCCTGCACCCCCTCTTCCCTATAGAAAGCTTGAAATTCCTTGACTCTCCTTTTTGTACACTAATGATTTTTTATACCTTTGCTTCGATTTAATATTGGCCTGTTTGTTCCTCTGAACTTTGAGAGTAAAGGAGAATGTTCCCCTTGCCCTGTATTAAGTGCTGTAGAGAAAAAATGAATGGATTAGAAGGGAATGAATGGATTTTCTGGCAGATTATGTATAACCCCAACTTCAGGCTGTATACCATCAGGCCACACCACAGCCTACTAAAAAGGATGTCTTTTCTCCATTGGGAAAAAATAGGCGGCCCCATGGTTACATGGCTCCAGAAGGCAACTTAACGTCGGCCTGGTGAGCCGGCAGCAGCAGGGCCCTGAAACAGGTCTTTTTGTTCTTTAAAACGAGTGGAGGGCAGGTACCAGGGCCCAGGGAAGCCCAGTGAGTGCCCCTCTGCCAGCTGTGAATGTAAGTGATTTCCTTGTCTGCTCCCCAAGCTTGGCCACGGAGACAGAATTTGATTGGTCGTGTCCCCTTTCAAAGAGAAAGGAACCTGGCAGGAAATGGTGTCTGGGCGGCCAGTGTGATAGATGATGACCCAGTGACCACGGACTTCATCCTGTATTGAGCAACTGTCAAATTGGGTTAGCTGAGAATCGTTTAGTCCTTTTGCTCGTTTCTGCATACAGTCGGTTTTAGACAGTTTTATTTGAACTGGGAAGATGGTTCAGTGGCTAAGAAAACTTGTTGCTTAAGCCCCAGGACATGACATCAAGTTCTAGATCTCACAATGGAAGGAGAGAACCTAGTCCTAAAAGTTACCGTCTGTTCTCCACACCCATGCCATGCGCACCAGTGTGTACATGTTTGTGCACACATGCACAATTTAGTTTAATTTTAGAAGGAAAGATTGTTTCTTTCTGTTTACTACAGAGACCAGATGTCTCTAGACTAAGTAAGGTCATGGTGGAGGGCTCTCTGGGGGAGGGTCCCTGTCTGCTTCCACCAGAAAGAGTTTTCTCTGTCCCCTGAAAATCATCTCACTTGGGGCAGGGACATGCTGGAGTTGAACACATCCATTATATTGTATTTCCAGGCATACACTCTGCTTAGATGACTTATTTTGTCTGTTCCAGGTGTTATCTGTGGTACTTGCAGGCATGGTGTGAGGGGGAAGACCAGGCCTTACCCTGAGTTGTTTTCAAAGTGATGGCTTTTCAGGCTGTGTTCAAATAGATACTGGGTAGTAACACAATCCATGGCTAGACGAACCTCTGATTAGCAGGGTGGGGTTCCTTGCTTCAAGCAATCATTTAAAATGGTTCCAAATGACCCACAAAAATTGTTGTCACCTGAAGAGGGGTGAGGAATGGGTTGGACTTTGAAACTGAACTAGTCCTGGTTGTCAAGGACCTGCCCCTCCTTTTCTGTCTTCCATACCAAATGAGAACAAGGACTCAATTATCTGTCACTGGAATCTGAGTGCTCCTCATTCCCAGTCTACCACCTAACCCATAGCATCTCTGAGCCACTGCCTA
>JAQHUG010000148.1:244141-276633 GCA_028555095.1 Dicrostonyx torquatus
CTGCCTAGCCTATAGCATCACTGGGCCACTAACTAGCATATAATGTCAGTGTTCTCTCCAGCATGTCACATTTGTCTTCCCTTTCATCATAATGACAGTCCTGATCAGAAATTAGATAAAAAAATTTTATCAAAATGAGGTGTTTAGAGCATAGGGACATGTCCACTGTCTATCATGTGGTCTGCCTTTCTGGGATGGTTGAGGGACATTCTTATGGGTCCTTTGCCTCAGCTAGAAGGTTGAATTGGAAAGTAGCTAGCTGGAAGAATACCAGAGTGCTCCTGAGTTATACATTGGCCATGCGGGGTTCACATGGATCTTTCTCCGGGATGGTTTCTATTCTTTCCTTGCTGGGTTGACAGCATCCAATTCTGGCCCACCCCTCATCTACTCTCTCTGTCCCCAGTTTGAAAGTGTGTCCTGTGCCTGTAGGCCTGGCCTCACTCCTCTCTCTCTCTCTCTCTCTCTCTGTTTTGTGCAGTGCCTTCCCCCAGTGCCTTGCTAGTAGACAACCCCACGCCTTTTGGAAATGCAAAGGAAGTGATTGCGATCAAAGACTACTGCCCAAACAACTTCACCACCCTGAAGTTCTCCAAGGGCGACCACCTCTACGTTTTGGACACATCTGGCGGGGAGTGGTGGTATGCCCACAACACCACCGAGATGGGCTACATCCCTTCCTCCTATGTGCAGCCACTGAACTACCGGAATTCTACCCTGAGCGACAGTGGCATGATTGACAATCTCCCAGATAGCCCTGAAGAAGTTGCCAAGGAGCTAGATCTGCTAGGGGGCTGGACAGACGACCAGAAAGAATCTGGCAGACCCTACAGTAACAACCCTTTCTGGAACGGAGTCCGAACGAACCCGTTTCTGAATGGGAATGCACAACCCAGCATGGATGAGCTAAACCCCAAGAGCACTGTGGACTTGCTCCTCTTTGATACGGGCACATCTTCCTTCACCGAATCCAGCTCAGCAACCACCAACAGCACCGGCAACATCTTTGATGAGCTCCCAGCCACCAATGGACTCCACGTGGAGCAGCCGGTCAAGCGAGACAATCCCTTCTTCAGAAGTAAGCGGTCCTACAGCCTTTCGGAACTCTCTGTCCTGCAAGCCAAATCGGATGCTCCCACAACATCCGGTTTCTTCACGGGCTTGAAGTCACCCGCCCCAGAACAGTTTCAAAGCCGAGAAGATTTCCGAACTGCCTGGCTGAATCATCGGAAGCTGGCCCGATCCTGCCATGACTTAGACCTGCTTGGCCAAAGCCCAGGTTGGGGCCAGACCCAAGCTGTGGAAACAAATATCGTGTGCAAGCTGGATAGTTCTGGGGGTTCTGTGC
This sequence comes from Dicrostonyx torquatus, assembly GCA_028555095.1. NCBI lineage: Eukaryota > Metazoa > Chordata > Mammalia > Rodentia > Cricetidae > Dicrostonyx > Dicrostonyx torquatus. Next base: position 245,490 of record JAQHUG010000148.1, read on the forward strand.
AGCTTCCCGACACCAACATCAGCATCCATGTGCCCGAGGGCCATGTAGCCCCTGGGGAGACACAGCAGATCTCCATGAAAGCCCTTCTGGATCCTCCACTGGAGCTCAACAGTGACAGATCCAGCAGCATCAGCCCCGTGGTGGAGGTGAAGCTGAGCAACCTGGAGGTGAGTACCTTCATCATCTTGGAGATGAAAGTCTCTGCCGAGGTGAAGGGTGACATCTTCAGCAAAAGTACAGTGATCCTGCAGTGTCTGAGAAGTGACTCAAAGGAGGGGCCTTATGTGCCCATCCCCCTCACCTACAGCTATGGGGACACGGTCCAGGTACAGCTGGACAACCTGGAACCCTGCATGTACCTCGCTATTGTTGCCCAGGGCCCCAACATCCTCTACCCTTCCACCGTGTGGGATTTCATCAATAAGAGAGTCACTGTGGGTCTTTATGGTCCCAAGCACATCCATCCATCCTTCAAGACAGTGGTGACCATTTTTGGACACGATTGTGCCCCCAAGACCCTCCTGGTCAGCGAGGTTACTCGGCAGGCTCCCGGTCCCGCGCCAGTAGCCCTACAGCTGTGGGGCAAGCACCAGTTCGTCTTGTCCAGGCCCCAAGATCTCAGAGTGTGTATGTTCTCCAACATGACCAACTACGAGGTCAAGGCCAACGAGCAAGCCAAAGTGGTGAGAGGGTTCCAGATGAAACTGGGCAAGGTCAGCCGTCTGATCTACTCCGTCATCTCCCAGAACCCCAACGAGCTGTCCGACTTCACTCTGAGGGTACAGGTGAAGGACGATCAGGACGCCATCCTCACCCAGTTCTGTGTCCAGACTCCCCAGCCACCCCCCAAAAGTGCCGTTAAGCCATCTGGGCAGAGGAGGTTCCTCAAGAAGAACGAGGTTGGGAAGATCATCCTGTCCCCGTTCGTTGTCACCACCAAGTACCCAACGTTTCAGGACCGCCCCGTGTCTAGTCTCAAGTTTGGCAAGCTCCTGAAGACCGTGGTGCGGCAGAACAAGAGCCACTACCTTCTGGAGTACAAGAAGGGCGACACGGTGGCCCTGCTCAGTGAGGAGCGCATCCGCCTCAAGGGACAGCTGTGGACCAAGGAGTGGTACATTGGCTACTATCAGGGCAAGGTGGGCTTGGTGCACACGAAGAACGTGCTGGTGGTCGGCAAGGCCCGGCCCAGCCTGTTCTCAGGGCCTGAGCTGAGCACATCGCTGCTGTTGGAGCAGATCCTCCGGCCCTGCAAGTTCCTCACCTACATCTATGCTTCCGTGCGGACCCTGCTCATGGAGAACATCAGCAGCTGGCGGGCCTTCGCTGACGCCCTGGGCTACGGGAACCTGCCGCTCACCTTCTTCTGCCGGGCAGAGCTGGACAGCGAGGCAGAGCGGGTGGCATCTGTTCTGGAAAAGCTGAAGGAAGACTGTAACAACCCTGACAACAAGGACCGGAAGTCCTTCCAGAAGGAGCTAGTGATGGTGAGTGCTCGGCAGGTGTCCAGACCTTGGGGTGAGCTTCCTGAGGCCGACAAGCGTGGGTCACGTTGGGCAGTATTGGAAGTGTAGCTGTCAGATCCTTAAGGACCCCTAAGGAAGCTGTCTCCCTCTCTTCTGCTGCATTTCTGAGCCTATCTGTGGCCTCTGGGGGACCTGTGTGTGCTGGTTTTGGTTTTGGTCAACTTCACACAAACTAGAGTTTTCCAGGAAGAGGGAGCCTCAACTGAGAAATTGCCTCCATCAGATTGGCTTATGGGCAAGTCTGTGGGGGTATTTTCTTGATTAATGATTGATGCGAAGAGGGCCCAGCCTGCTGTGGGCTGTAGGGAGTTTATCCTGAATTGTTTGAGAAAACTGACTGAGCAAACCGTGGGATGCAAGCCCATAAGCAGTGCTCCTCCATGGTCCCCCCTGCTCCTGCTCCTGCTTGAGTTCCTGCTCTGATCAGGACGTGTGAGCCCAATAAACCCTTCCTCCCCCCACCCCCAGGTTGCTTTAGTTCATGATGTTCATCACAGCAGTAGAAAGGTAAGGGGGAGGGGCAGCAGGGCTGTGATCCAGAAGTCTCTGTTTGGGTCCTCAGAGGATATCTGTGGGTCATTAGGTCCTCAGTGGCAAAAGCCTTTTGTCCCAAACCCTGGCCTTGCCTTGATGTGAGTTCTTGCTTTGTATTACCCAGCCCCTCCAACGTCTGTCTCTACTGAGATACCTTCTCCCTGCCTGGGGTTCATCTGAGTCCATGGGAGACAGGCTCTTGGCCAGTATGAAACGAATAGGCGTTCTAAGAAATGCATGGGAAAGAGAAGTCCCACATTTGGTTCTGAGGCACAGGTCTTCCAGCAACCTAGGCCTTGGAGCATAAGGCAGTGGTTTCTCGCAGGCAGCCCACCCAAGTTGTAAGGTGCTGATGGTCACTGTGGCCGGTAGAACCCCTTGGTGACCTCCTCCTGGTCCTTCCTGCTTTTCCTGTCCCCAGCTTCTTGGGCTGCTTTTCTGTTCCGCATCCCATCCCCACCTGCCCCGTCTGCATGACATCATCACACATCTCTCTAAGGAGCAGCAAGGCATGAGAGACCCTTTGACTGCACCACAGCATGGGAAGAACAGGCCTACGACTCCCCAGAAAGGGAGGTGGCAGTGTGATTTGCAGTTAGGAGGGCCCTTGACAGTTATGCCCCAGTAGGCCTTGCTGGAAAAGAAGCCAGAAGTGAATGGGACAACGTGGTCCCTGCATGTAGGTTACTAACCGGGGTCAAACAGGTCTCTTCAGCTGTCACCATGTGAAACAAGTCCCCCGAAGGTCATGGAGAGTCCCCTTGCCTTGGCCTCCCTGGCTGACTGGAGCTCCCCAGGCAGAAGCCCTGTGCCAGTGTCCTTCAGTGACTGCAGAATTAGGTGCTTCCATGGAGCATAGACAGCACCCCACCGCTGAAGGACGCTTACCCGGAGTAGGCCCAACTCCTTCCTCTGTGGGCAAACATCATGGATGGGGGCTTTAGGCCCATTTCCTATTTACTTTTCACGGTCAGGTTCTTATTGATCATGGCAGGTTTGGAGAGAGGAGGGTCCTGTGCGCCTCTGAGTCCCCTCTGTCTTCCTGCCTGGAGGAGATGCAACCAGCCTTCGCAGGGACTTGGCCCTGGGGCAAGGACAGTTTTGTAATAAAATCAAAACAAAAAACAGGTTCCTTGTGTTCTATTCTAACCAGCTATCTCGGGCACTGCCTCCTGAATAGCTGAATTTTAATGGCTGGCCATACATCAAAAGCCCACAGCTGGCTAACCCCAGCATTGGCAACCTGCTTCGTTTTTTGTGGATTCATGACTAAGGTCAGTCGGGTCGCAGCTTTCCCTGGCCTCACTTAGCAGGTCACGGCTAGACCAGCGCCCCCTTCTGTTTGTGACCTGCCTCTGCACCATCAGCATCTCTGCTCTGACAACTCTTATTAGAGGAAGTAGAAAGGTTTGAGATGGTCACTGTGCAGACTGGAAGGGAAAGGTCTCTCTAAGGTCTGGAGAATCCTCTCTATGGCCACCGGGCTCCTCCCCTGCACCTCAGGCCTGTGGCAGCCCATGCCTCTGCCTGTGGACTTTTTTCTGTGTTGCACCAGCTTTCCCCTTGCTGTGTTCCACAGCTGATGTCCCTCCTGTCTAGAGCTCCTGGTGATGCATTCACTCAGATGCCCGTTCTAGCATCACTTCTGACCCTTGACGAAGCAAGCTTGTGCTCCTGGTTCTTCACAGTGCTTGCTCAAGTCAGGATTGGTGTATGCTTGTTTCTCGTTACTGCCCTCCATTAGACCTGCACTCGTGGAGGGAGGAGGGCATGGAGGAGACCCTGGAAGAGGGTGGGAGGGAGTGGTGTGTGTGACAATGGCCTGAGCGCAGAAGAATCCAACCCTTCTGTGCTCTTATGGGTCACACTGTGCTTCCTTTCTCTACTGCCCTGTATGTCACAAGGGCTAGCAGCCTATGCCACTCAGGGCCGCTTGTGCCTCTCTTGACAATGGGTAGGATGTTGTGGTGGGTGTTCCACAGCTGACTTTTATGGGGCGGCCTGCACTCTGGTACCTTTGCATATTTGACTGGAGACACTGGTGGTTTTGATGACAACTGAAGTTTGAGACCCTCTGTAAAACCCGTCTGTCCTGTTCTAAGTCATAGACTCTTTCAAGGGAGCAAAAAGCATCATTGCATACATAGATAGCCAGTGTCACTTTGGGGTCCGCTGACAGGAGAGTGGCAGGAGACATGCACTGTCCCTGAAGTCATTGGCTCAGTGCCTGGCAGGGGTGGGGGACTTGATTTTGTAACCTGAGGTTTAGTGTGTATGTATGGGGGAGGAGGGGGTGTCCTCAGAAAGGAAGAAAATGCAGAACGCGTTCTGTTTTCTAGGCACTGGGATCCTCTTGCGTCTTCTGTTGTACTGCATGGGCCCTGGAAAGGAAAATTTTCTGCGTGTCTTTGAAAGTCCGAGTGGGAACACATATTCGTGGATGTTCTGTGAATCACAGAAACACTGAGTGGGGGAAACAGTTTGACTGCAGGCCATGTGTGCATCTCCTAGATCTGTGGTACTGTCATCTCGTGGGCACACAAGTTTGAAGTGGTCTGGGGAGAAAGGGGTCATAGGCAGGACCCCAAGGAACCAGGTCTTTAAGGACTATGGTGGCCTTAATCCAGTAGTGTGCTTTTTAGTTTAAAGGAATACACTTCAAAAAGAAAAGATTTGGTTTTTTTATGCATGTGCCTGTTCACATACATGCTTCAGTACCCTTAGAGGCCAAAGGAGGGCCTCAGATCCATTGGAGATGGAGTGACAGGTGTTTGTGAGCTACCTGATGTGGGTGCTGGGATCTTCATGAAAGAGCAGAAATGCTCTCAGCTACTGAGCCATCTCTTCAGTCCCAGACAGCATGCCTTTAGTGTAAGTCACTATTTCTTTGAGGATACCACCCTGAATGGTCCCTGTGATCTCTGTTCTTGTGGGGAGGAAGAAGTCATTGCCTGGAAATGAAGAGGAAAAGAGATTTTAGAAACCATTCGCGGTGACCTCTCTAAAACCTTGGGAGGACTGTGAAAGCCCCGCCCCTCAAGGGCCCAGGGTCAGCTCTGTCTGCTGCTGGTCCTGGAGTCACCACTGAGAACCATAGTGTGGGACTTATAGAAAGAGGGCTACAGCGGACCCTCCAGAGGAGTTTGTTTGAGAGAGAAGGAGTGGGTTTGTAGGGTATAAGCCAGGAAGACAGTTGTCTCCAGGAGGGGAGTGGATGGAGGTGCCCCAGGACACCAAGGTGGGCAGCTAGCAGGAAAATAGAAGAGTCCAGAAGGGTGGCAAGGAGCCCAGAATGGATCCGGAGAAAAACTCACCTTATCTCTCAGACCAGGAGAGCAGAGATAGAACTGCGGGCTGTGTGGTTAACTGTTTGAAGAGGGTAACCCCGTCAACCATGCCCCTTGCATTTGTTGCGTAGCAGAGTTTTTACCGGAGCCTCTCAGGAACAAGCACAACAGCAAAAGCCCAAATACTAGCTTACTGTATTTTCCTAAGAGCTTGTAAAAACAGGTTAGCAGCCACACAGCCTGTGGCCACTGTTACTGTAAATAACATCTTACAATGACACAGCCATGTCCCCTCACCTCCCGGTTGTCTACAGTTGCTGTGATGGTTAATTTTTAAGTCAGCTTACCACAGCCTATAAAGGAAATTTCAACTGAAGACTTGTTTAGATCAGGTTGGCCTGTGCTCCTGTCTGCAGGAGACTGTCTTGATTGACAGTCAGTGTAGGAAGACCCAGCCCATTGTGGGCAGTGCCATTCTCTAGGCATGGTACCCTGAACTGTGTGACTCATTAGAAAGCAATAAACAGACAGGATGGGCACATCTGCTTCTCTCTGCTTTTGACTGAGTACAGTGTGACTAGCCAGTCGAGTCCCTCCCTTGAGTTCCCAGCTCAGTGATGGACTGTGAGCGAGGTAAGCCCCTTCCTCCCTTGTTGCTTTGGATCAGGTGTTTATCACAGCAACAGAAAGAGAACTAGAAGAGCTGCCTTTGGGCAGTGTCGTCCTGCCCCTGTGAAGTTGGGACAGAAACCATGTGACCTACAAGCCACAATTTAAAACTGTCCCTTCTCTATAGCAAAATTCTATCTGAACTCCATATTGTGTTTTATTCCCTTTGGTATTTTCTAGTACATCTGTGTATACCTGAGGAAGCTATTGTGAGGGTTGGGAATCCCCAGAACAGGAATCATGAGGTGCACTTCCTGCCGCTCGGACTTAATGTGTATCCAGAGTTCACCCTTTTGGAGAAGGCAGGCACTCTGACACACTGTGTGGTGTGAGTGGCTGGGTCACAGAGAGAGCCAAGGCTGGGCAGAGTGCAGGAGAGATGAGACACCTTCATTCCCGACAGCAGCACTAGCCTATCCGGTCATTAGCTACTCCCAGAAATGGAGCCTCGGCTGCCCAGGACCTGGCCATGTGCTCTCCTGGCCAGCAGTGGCCCATCAGAGGCCAGAGAGGGGCCTGAGCTTCCCAGGACCTTTGTAGTCTATGCCCGGAGCCCCTAGGGAAAGAGCAGATTCGCTGACTCCTGCCAAGAGTGACTTGAATCTAAAGCAGGTGATTTTGACGCACTCTGTTACCTAGAACACGAGGCCACTGCCAGAGCCAGGCAGCCAAGTGTACAGACACTCGGGCTTGTTTGATATGACTGACTGACTTGCTGTTAGGTCCTGTGTTCATTTGCAGTTTCTTCCAGGACAACACAGAGAACTGAGGGGACCCTTCCTGCATCAGTTTATCTCTACGCTTACAACACATCAGACAGAGCTTAAGCCTGACCCCCGACCACACATGTGACTATATACACGATCATACATTTTTAGTTTTCATAGAAACAATTTCTTTCCAGATATCAGAATCCAAATTATAATCAACCACTTCGTGAAAGATGTTAAGGGGTTGAAATGGGGTAAAACCCTTCCACTCTGATGCCATGTTTGGTTCAACTCCTGGTACCACGTGCCCAGCAACATGGAAGGAGCCTCCAGAAACGGAGTCCTGCCTCTGCCTCTGTTGTCTCCGGCTGAGGAGCTCTGGGCTTAGCTGCTCAGCGTCTGCCAAGTGTGTCTTGCTATCTACACAACAGTCGTGCTTGGCCAACTTGAGCCAGGCCTTCCCGTGGCTGGGGACACCACTCACCTTCCCTCAGGAAAGAGTATCAGTTCCCTCTACCCGCTCTGAGAAGAATATCAGGCCAACCCCGCTTCGTAAGTGGGCGGCTCTAAGGACTTTAGCCATGATGGTCTGTCCTCTGTGGTTGTATTCATCAAGTTATATCTGAAAAGGCGTCTTTCCAAGCCAGGTTGTTTTCTGGGGTCCTGGACATGAGTTCCGGAGACGGTGCCAACCCATACACCCTGTAAGCCGTCTCCTTCCTCTTGTGCGTGGATGGTGCTAGGTTGCTAGGCAAGGGACCTGGACACTGCTTCGGTCTTGAACTCTTGGGGTAAAAAGCATCATCTGCAGGTTGACTTTCCCCAAAAGCCCAGCCTACCCTGGCCTCACACTGCGCTTCCTCTTCTCAGGCTTTGCTGAAAATGGACTGTCAGGGCCTGGTGGTCAGACTCATCCAGGACTTTGTGCTCCTGACCACAGCTGTCGAGGTGGCACAGCGCTGGAGGGAACTGGCCGAGAAGCTGGCCAAGGTCTCCAAGCAACAGATGGATGCTTATGAGTCTCCCCACCGAGACAGGAACGGGGTGGTGGACAGTGAGGTGAGTGGGGTTCCGACCCTTTGGTTGCTTAATTCCTTTGCCCACCCCTCACCCCCTCAGTTCCTGGGACCCAGGGGGTACAATAATAAACAATCTACTTCCTGGTACTCTAGGAGGGTAAAATGAGGTAACGTGGGTGTGCCCCGCAGGTAGAGGTTATCAGCTGTTCTCAGGATCCTGTCTTGAGAACCCTCAAGGCTGCTCTGCCGTAGTCTGGGGAGGGTGGACTGCCCTCCCTCGCTGATTTTATTTTTAAATTACCTCCTGTGAGATCAGCAGAACCCTGGGGGTCTCACTGTATTGGTCAAATGTCTGCTATGTTACGTAACTTAGACAAAGGTGCCCGAAGACTGGCTGCCTATTGGTGGAGGTGACTCCGGTGTGTTCCTGGAGACTGATCCAACTCACAGGACAGGGAAGCAGGAAGTGCCAAACATAAAGGTGTTCTTTCTTTGCATGGTCAGTTTCTATTCCACAGCATGGACAAAAGTGGGTACTGTGAGGAAAGAGAGGCTCTGTTAGCGACTCATGTACACGTGACGCTACTGTTTGCCCACTGTCGGCTGAGCAGCACCGCTGGCTCTGTGACTGTAACGCCCAGTGAGTGTCATAGGAGTGACCAATGTAGCTCACTGTCCTCTGACCCTACTTTCTCTTTTTTTTTTATGTTTTGGGTAACTCCATCACCCAGGCCATGTGGAAACCCGCCTATGACTTCTTACTCACCTGGAGCCACCAAATTGGGGACAGCTACCGAGATGTCATCCAGGAACTGCACATAGGCCTGGACAAGATGAAGAACCCCATCACCAGGCGCTGGAAGCACCTCACGGGGACCCTGATCCTGGTGAACTCTCTGGACATCCTAAGGGCAGCAGCCTTCAGCCCTGCAGACCATGATGACTTTGTGATCTGAGTGGGGACAGGGGGGGACAACAGCCCTGGCTTACTGCTCAGCAGAGCTGGAACCCTCCACCCACCGTCTGTCCACAGCAGGGGGCCGAGCCATCACCAGGTGGTGCAGGGGGCCCTGGCTGCTCAGGTAGAGGCCCATCTGCCAGCCACGCCCAGGAGGGACTCAGGCCCTTGGACTCTCTGCCCAGCCCCTCTATCCAGGGGCAGGTCCCAGGGGTTTCTACTTCTGGTTGTTGCCAATCGTGTTGCTTTCTATTTGTCGAAATGTATGTTGAAATTTAAAAATCACTTTTTTAACAAAAGACGAGAGAGGACATGAGAAAGGTGGTATCTAATTTTTTAATGGACTGTAAAAGTTATTTAAAAAAACATCACCTTAGTAAAGCGAACGCTGTGGCGGTTTTTATGTTCTTCAAAGGCCTTTTTAAGTATGTGCCAGGTGTATATAGATATTTAAAGGCCATGGGTGTCTCGGAGTCCCAGGCATACTTGCGTTTCGACGCTCAAGAGTGGAAAGGAGTTTGCCCCATGTGGACATTTTCCAGTCATGTGAGAAGGCACAGTCCATGGGCCTGGTGACGGTTAGTAAATGGGCCCTGAGGATGCCTGCAGTACTACCGTTCCTTTCTTCTTCTCCTGCCTTGCTGTCCTCAGTGGCCATCCACAGGACATGTTGATCTGTGTGCTTTGGTGAGCAACAAAGCCCTCATGTGGCAGCTCAGTGCCATTGAGATTCTGCCAGCAAATGAGAAATCAGCTGGAGTTGGGGGGTCCCTGTCACCCCTGTGTGTATGCAGCTACCATTCAGAACAATGCCCCCTTGAGAGCAAGGTAGTCCCTGCCACTCTGGGCATTGAATGCTGTCTCCCTCAGGGTGGCTCTGCCTCTGTTATAGGTGAGAGAAAAGCCCTAGCACCCAGCCGGAACCTGGTGGCCCATGACTTTTCCTGTACCCATCACGGTCATCTCTCAGGCGATGTCACATGCTGGCATGCAGAGGTGCCATCTACCGTTGCCAAACGCCACACTTCATCTCTCACATTGGACATTCTCCTTCCTGGTGCACCCATATCTCCTTGGTAATAACAGTACAAGGGGAATAACTGGTTACCCAACAGTGTAACTCTTAGCACAGGGAACATTTTCCTTAAGTGATGTTCTAGGGAGAGTTGGGAGCTTGCAGAGGATTGTATTCAACTTCAGGGTGGTGGGTCACACAGTAGCTGTGGCTTTCGGGGAGGAAACAGGAAGTAAAACTCATACCAGAAAGATTAGCAGTTAAATGACTCTGGGCAGTCCTGCAATGGGCAGGACTCCGGTTGTCTCCCAGGGCAGCGGCAAACCCTGGAGGCTGCCCTCCATTTGCTTTCCTGGAACAAGTTAATGACTTCCTTGGGTCAGTGTACAGTCCCGCGTTGAGCTGACATGTCCTGCGCTTCTGACTCAGACCCTTCAGACCAATAGACTTAGAAGGAAGCAGTAGGTATGAATGCTGTGAGTACCAAGTCACATGAACTCCCCCATCACCACCGACATGCCCATCATTCTGTGCTTCTTTTTTACCCAGAGAACATCTCTTTACCTTTCCCCAAAGAAGAAACAAAACCAGTTGCACCTTAAGCCGTGGCTATTTTTCCTCAGGGGCTTTGAATAGTTTCCTATGCAACAAGTCTTGTAGCACACAAATTCTACAAAAGTTGCAGTAAATTTTATTTGGATATTTTAACTGGTTAGTGTGTGTGTATGTGTCTCTTTGTGCCTAGCCAGACTTTAAATAAAACCCAGCATAAAGATCAGTCAGTGACTAGGTTCCTGTCAGTCACCCTGAGTGACAGTGTGGCAGTTGGTGTAGGGGACTTTTTCTCTTGCTGCTAATTGCTCCTGAGTGGGTAGATCATTCGTTACAACCAAATGGGAATCAGTGTCACCCAGGGCACCCAAACAAAGCAGGCAGGTGTCTGTATCTCTCCTTGTTCCTAGTCTCTACCACCTGGAACTAGTACTACCGTCCCCCAGCACTGAGTTCAAGACCCAGCAGTTTCTTTTATTTATTTATTTATTTTTGCTTTTTTGAGACAGGGTTTCTCTGCAGCTTTGGCGTCAGTCCTGGAACTAGCTCTTGTACACCAGGCTGGTCTCGAACTCACAGAGATCCGCCTGCCTCTGCCTCCCGAGTGCTGGGATTAAAGGTGTGCACCACCACCTCCCGGCGACCCAGCAGTTTCTGAGCATGCTGGCCGCCTTCCTGGGCCTACTGGTGGCAGCAAACAGTGAAGGCCTCCTCTCATGCACCCTTCCGATTGTCAGGAAGAATGGAGCAAGGAGTGTTGGCATGGGGACAACCCCAGCTGGAGGTGGGTGGGGAGGAGCGGGGCTCATGGAGAGCCTGCTTGACAGAGTGGAATCCATCAATCAGCAGGCTGAATGGGAGCCAGCTGGACCAATGACAAGACAGACCAGGGAACACTGTTCAGCATTGACACGTGGGCATCATAGATGGAAAGTGCCATCTGCACAGCTTGGATCTTCATCACACGGGCCAGAGCCCCCTGTGAGCTCAGCCTCCTCCACCTTCTACACCTGTGTTAATTCTGGATACTCGGTGTTGAATCTTGAGTCCCCCACAGGCCCTGGAGTTAAAGGCTTGGTCCCTAGCAGGGCACTGGTAGGGGTGGGGGTGGGGCCTTTAAGAGGTAGGGCCTGATGGGAGGAGGCGAGGTTACTGGGAGTGTGTCCTTGATGTGAGTTGGGGAACAGAGTCTTCCTCTTGTTTTTGTCCCTGGCCGTGAGGTGGGTGGCCTCCTTTGCCATGCATTCCCCTAGCTTCCACAGGCTCCTTAGCAGCAGGGCCAACAGTCCTGGACTTCAATGCCTAATTTGTGAGTTCAGATAAGCCTGTTCTTATTTTGGGGTGATTGCTGAGTGCTCACTTTGTTGCTGAAGACATAGTCCCATGTGGCCCCCTAACTTACTCGTTACACGTGGCTAACAGGGAAATGGATTTTTTTTTCCTCCCAGAGTTAAGCATGCGAATTACCAGGGCCTTTATTATGCCAGGCAAGTGCTGTGCCACAGAACCATCCACTCCCCAGCCCAGAGCAGCCCTAACAAAGTGCAGAACTCGGAAAGGGAATCCTCTCATCATTGTGGAGGCCAGAAGTCTAAAATGAAGGTAGCGAATGACCTAATTAGTTCATTTGCTCATTATTGGGACACCGATCGCTGGAATTAGGTCCCACCATAATCTAATGTAACGGTTTCATCTATGCTGATTCTAATTCAAATAACTCGCAGGTAGCAGGACTTAACTCAGGTTAACTATTGACACCACACAACCCAGCATGCCGACTCCCTCCTTCCCTCGGTGAAAAGCAGTGTCTCAGTTCAGCTGCTGCTGCGCTGTTTGGGGATTGATGTCCTTTGGGACCAGATACTAAGCAGAGAAGATGTTAAAACTAGACACAGGCATGATGGCGCACGCCTTTAATTAGAGCATTTGGGAGGCAGAGGTAGGTGAATGTCTTACTTCAAGGCTGGTCTGGTCTACATGTTTCAAAAAGCTAAACAAAAAGGCAGTGTGGGTGTGGGTTGCTGGAGAGATGGCTCAGTGCTTAAAAGTTCATAGTGTTCTCTGGGGGATCTGACACTTCTGGCCTCTACGTGCTCTCACACACAAACACATGCACAGTTACAAGTAAGATAATAAAGCTCTCTTAAAAATAGGCTCTGATTCCAAGGGGAAAAAAGATGAGTTTTACCTATGGTAAATTTGTTTCTTTTGGTAGTGGGTTGTTTTTTGAGACAGGGTTTCTCTGTGTAACAGCTCTGGCTGTCCTGGAACTCACTCTGTAGACCAGGCTGGCCTCAAACTCATAGAAATCTGCCTGTCTCTGTCTCCTGAGTGCTGGGATTAAATGCATGCTCCACCACAAGCTCATTGTAAATTCCTTCTGTGACCTCCGCCTGATTGCCACTCTGTCACCTCCAGTGGGATACTCACTGAGTAATTCCTTCTGTAATTCTTTTCTCACCTGTCTCAAGTGTTTACTACCTGGCCGCAACTCCCAAACTCAGACTTGGTCATAGAACCTTCCTGACCAGTTCTCACCAGCTCTTACCAGTCAAGCATGTGGCTAGAAGTGAGATCTTGGCTCTCACCACCAGTACCCATCTCCCCTCTCCTCCAGATGCTCCGAATCCTGCTTCCTGTACACTTCCTACAACCTCTGTCCTCCCTGGATGGAACACAGAAGTCTTCCTTGTTTGGGAGCAGTTACTGGAGATCAAACTAAACCCTCCCACACGCACTAGGCAAGCCTTCTACCACTGAGCATTTGGCTCTTGTTTCACTTTTTAAGATAGGGTCAATCTAGCTTGCCCAGGTCATCCTTGAATTCCCTGTGGAGCCAGGGCTTTGCACAGCCTGCCTTCCTCTGTCTCCCCGCCCAAGTAGCTGGGATTCCTTGCTGCCTAGGCTTTCCCTTCCCTTCCACCTGGCCAGGTTACACAGTGGACTCTTGATGGAAACAGCCCATCTGTCTCTAGATGTTTGTTGCATGAGGGAGTCACTCCTGTGAACAATAGAAATGCATTTGAAACCGTGAGACAGATGTGGCTGTTGGGGTGGGTAACGGGCTTCATGCTATGTTTACACCAGCATAAAAGCGAGTGGAAACTGGAATGCATCAGAACCAGCTCACATCCACAGGGGTCAAAGAATCTTGCAGGCATGGAACTCGGCGAGGTGCGTCCCAAGAACAGCTGCACACAGGCAAACATTTTCATTTGGTACCTGATGCTGTCACAAAATTTGGTGTTTTATAAACTAGTTTGAAAGGAACTCAACTGGCTCTTTGTGCCATAGAACCCTTGACGATTTGATGAAGGTGAGTGACACCTCAGAATTATATAAATGCATGGGATAAAACCTGGGAGAACAAAGAAAGGCGTTCTTTACACCTGAGTACCAAAGCTTATGATTGGAAAGTTTAAGCATGCTTCTTTGTCCGTTGAATAGCACCACCTAGTGAGAGCACACATCTGCACCAGACACTAACCACGGTGATTGGGGGGCCCAGAACCACACCCAACAGCACACAATGGTTGGTCTTACCCCACCAGACACGCAGTGAAAAAAGTCTCGCCAGCACCAAGCACTCAACACACAGATACCCAGTCAGACATTCAAAACAGTAATAAGAGGTCTCACCCGCACTAGACAGCACACTGATGGAGGCTCTATCCAATCAGACACAAAATAATGGAGGTCTTATCCCACCAGACTCTCAAGGCAGTGATAAGCATTTAGACATCTACAAAAACATCCACAGACAAAAACATCCAAAAATTCCCTGGAGTGTCAAAAACATTAGTGTCTTGTCTATATAAACTCTTGACAGAAATGTGGAAGACAATAAAAACAAAAATGCAATTTCTCATAAACAAATAAACAAAAACTACCACTTGTTCTAAAAAACCCCAGTCTCCCACACATTAGCTATTCAGCTACCCATGTTATTTTAAAATCTCCTATATTAGTATTTTTGTTTGTTTGTTTTAGGCTAAAAAGGGTGGTGTTTTAAATTTTTGATTTAATATTCTGCCTAATGGGAGATAGAGGAAGACCTAAAGAAATTAATTAATTGGTGTGTGAGTTGACATTTTACGTATCTAAAGTCATTTTTCTTAATTTTCCACTTTAATTGGTTTGTCTTAAAAATATCTGTGTACTCATATATGTATATACATATATGTGTGTATATATACGTGTGTGTGTATATGAGTAGTGTTGAGTGTAGTTTTCATCTCAGAAGGCATCATGTAGTCCTGTGGGCTGAGGGTAGATGGAGCCCACATGTGTTGAACAGTGCCTGTCACCAACATGGATATTCAAGGGCATCCCAGCAGGGAACAGTTAGTTCTTTTGGAGAAGTTCTTACACAGGAGAAACATGCAAGGGGTTGGCACTCTGTCAGCAGAGTGGACAGAGAAGGCAGAAGGAGGGGGGAGCTCCTGGGGGGGCCCTGCACAGAGAAGCAGTAAAGAGACACCCATCAAGGTTCATACCTGTGCCTCTAGGAGAAGGAGGTATGGAGAGCCCAGGGAGGAGACATAGGCAGAGGGCTCTCCTGGGGCTCTAAAAGGGGGAAGTGCTTTAGTGACAGGAACTAAATAACTTGCAATTTGCTGGGCCCAAGGGGTGTGCCGTCCCCAAGGAGCCCACAAGCTGGCAGGGAGCCAGCAGTCTACCAGATCAATATGTAGGGTCAGGTCAGAAAGAAGCCAGAGCTAAAGAGAGAGACCCCAACCCAGGGCAAAAATAGAGGAGGTAGCCTTGGGAGGTCTCTGAGGAGGTGCTGTGTGAGGAACAATGTTTACAGATGGCTCTAGATACACCTCACCCCCACATACACACACCAGACACACATGGCAAAATACATAAATATAATTTTAGAAATGAAAAAGAAATCGAATACCACATAGTTTTGATAAATGTCTACACTGCATTATGGTTGAATCCAGTTAAGTGCCTACCTCAAGCTTTTTTTTTTTTTCTTTTGAGACAGGCTCCCATGTACCTCCAGGTTGGCCTAAAACTCACTATGTAGCCAGGGAACACCTGAAATCACCCATATTCTTTTGCCACTATCATCCAGGTGTTGGGATTGACAATGTACACCGCCACACTCAGCTTTCACACAAACTATATTATGCTATCATGCTCCACGTCATGAACCTCTGAAACTGTAAGCCAGCCACCCAGATTAAATGTTTCCTTTATAAGAGTTGCCATGGGTCATGGTGTCTCTTCACAGCAATGATACCCTAAATAAGACTCTGTGTATGTTGTGTGTATGTTTCTGTGTTTCCTTGTTGGTGGATATGTATGTCGTGGCTCAAATGTGGACATCAGAAGACAGTTTGCAGGATGTGGGTCTTTCCTCTACATGGGTTCAGGGCATCTAACTCAGGACACTGGACTTGACAGCCAGCATCTTTACCTTTTGAGGCAACTCATTGGCCCCTCCATGGGCCTTTCTTTTTGTTTGTTTGTTTTTGTTTTGAGACAGGGTCTTATTAAATTACCCAGGCTGGCCTTGAGTTTGTCACCCTCCTGGCCTGGTTCTCCGTGCAGCTAGGATTACCAGCCCTTTCTGCAGAAGAGTCGTGGGTCTGAGTGTCATCAGATCCTGGATCCAGCTCCCTGCAGATACTGAGAGGTAACTACACAAAAGTCACTTGGAAAAAATAACTCCAAATACTTGAAACTGACAATGTACCATGTAAACATCAGGGTATAAAAAGAAGTTTCAAGGTGAGGCTGGAGAAATGGCTCAGTGGTTTAGTGCACTGGCTGTTCTCAGAGGACCAGGGTTCAGTTCCTAGCACCCACACACCTGCTCACAACTGTGTGTCACTCTAGTTCCAGGGGATCCAACACCGTATTCTGCACTCAGCAGGCACCTGTACACAGGTAGTATATATACACACACATACACACATACACGCAATAAAATGTTGTATCAGTTCCAAGGATTTTTAAAAAATTAATGGTACCATCAAGGTGCTCAGCAGGCATCTGCCACCAAGCCTGATGACCTGAATTCATGCACGTAAGCACAAAATAAGACAAACATATGTAAATGTTTAATAGAATGGAAATTGAAGATCAACATGTCGAGACTCATGGATGCCATGAAGGCAGCGCCTGTGTTGATGGCTAACAAGGTGAAACTCCACACACATTCCCACTGTTCAAGAGCCTGAAACCAACCTCTGCAGGGCAACTGTGGCTCAGAGAAGGAAGCAAGCATCGATGGTATTCAAAGGTTGAGGGAAGAGGCTGGGGAGACACCTCAGTGGGTAAAGCACTCGCTACATAAGTGTGGGGACTCGAGTTAGAATTCCCAGAACCAGCGGGGTGGCGGTGGCGCACACCTTTAATCCCAGCACTCAAGAGGCAGAGGCAGGCAGATCTCTGTGAGTTTGAGACTAGCCTGGCCTCCAGAGGGAGCTCCAGGACATCCAAGGTTGCTACATAGAAAAACCCTGTCTCAGGCTCAGGGCGTTAAAAAAAAATCCCCAGAGCCTGGGTTGGAAAGATAGCTCCGCCATTCAAGGCTAAGCTCAGCTCATAATCAAACAATGTAAGAATTCCTAGAGCCCATAAGAATCTGTGCAGTAACATGTTTGTAATCCAGACTCTCCTCCTGTGAGATAGAGGTAGAGAATCCACGGATGCTCATGGGCTGGCTAGCCTGGCATGCTCAGCAGCACACACACAGCAAGGAGGACGGTAAAGCCACCTGAGACCGTCCTTTACCTTCCACCCTGTAGTGTGTGTGTGTGCACATTGAACAGATGCAAAAAGCAAATAGTAAATGGCAAAGTGAAAGCAGGGTGTGAGGCACTATGGTTCGAACTCATTGCTCAAATTTTCAAATACTAAACCAAGTACTGTGGTCCATACTCATGATTTTGGTGTTCAGAAAGCTGAGGCAGAAGAATTATGGATCCGAGGCTGGTGTGGGCTACATAATGAAACCCCATCTCAAAAGGTATATTTTTCTAAAGTTTTTAACTCAGGTGTGGGGCTGAAGAGATGGCCTTCTGGTTAAAAGTGCTTTTGTAAAGGACCCAAGTTCACTTCCCAGCACCCATTTTAGGCAGCTCACAGTTCTGGGGGATCTAGTATCCTCTTCTGCACTTCATGGGCACCTACACACACACACACACACCATTAAAAATAATGAATTTTAAAAATTAGATGTAAACTACAACGGCCAATGTGATATTAATCGCCTTGAAGGAGTGATTGGATCGTGAAAACTCCTCACACAGTGTTTACCCCTCTTGCTCCTCTGCCCTCACCCTGTGAGGACAGTCTTCAGTTCGTCTCCTCTGCAGGACACAGCGTTCCTGGCTTCATCCTGGAAGCAGAGAACAGACCTTCTCCTTGATCCTCAACTCCCAGACTTGAGAACTATGAGGAAGTCTTTGGTATTTTGTCATAGCTATTCCCCAAAGAGTAAACCACATGAAGACCTGGGAGTGGCGAGCAGCCTCCCACCTCAGACAAGGATGTCCAGCACCTGCTCAGAGGGAGAGGCAGCCATGTGGCTATGAGGGGAGGACCTGGTTTGGGCAGAGAGGCTCAGCAGTAGGAGAGCCACAGAGGATGTGGGTCTCTGAAAGAGGAGCAAGGTCCCGGCACTTGGGGACCCAGCATCAATACAGAGTTTCCTAGAAATCAGGGGCAGCAAGGCCAGAGACAGTGGCTGGGGAGAAAATCCGACACAGACATAAACACAAAGGCGTCACGTATCTGGAGCTTCAGCTCCACTTTGAAAGAAGGCAAAGCTGAAAGATTTTGGACCCCGAAGAAAGCCAGTAACCCTGAGGAGGAAATAGGACGCAGGACTCCCTTGTCACCTCTATCGCAGTGGCCATTAGGCTTCAGAATCAACTACAGTTCTTTCTGCTCTCTCTCAGCCGCCACATCTTCCCTGTAGCTGTCACCTTGGGTCACCTTGTCCCCTCAGCTCATTCTCTAACAGAATGGTCCTCCTGAAAATTAACCTGTGTTCCTCTGCTTAATCTGCTTGCTCGTCTCCAGCAGAGGAGCTGGTGGTACAGAGTTTCCACCATGCAGGATATCAAGGACACAGTGTGACTTCCACCTGTACATGTAGAATGAGAGTGTTCGGACATCACACTGTGATTTTCACTGAAATGCGTTTTGGCAAATTGGTCCTAATCCCAAGAAGCAGTCTTTCGCTTCTTTTTGGAGATGGCACGCCTTTTATCTGGGGACTGACACTGGTTGACAGTGCCATTTGACAGCTGGTTCCTCATGGCTCCCCGATCCATGTATGTGGCTCTCCATGGTCTGGATTGTGCCTGCTGTATGCCTTGTATCTTACAAACACTCTTGTTATATCCGGAACCCTCAAAACAGATTCTCGGCTTCCCTTGCAGCTAAATAATACTCCTGACCAGTTTCCACTGTGTGGAGCTCTGATTTGGAAGCCAGAAATTGTAGGAGCGGGCAAGTGAATTGGCAGAAGTGTCCAACTTTCCAACACAGGTAAGGTGTCTCCACCATGGTGTCACACGAGACCAAGGCGATTTACAGTTTTTCCCAGGGCTTACAGGCCTGCTACAGAAACATATTCCTCACGAGGACAGTTATAGACACTTCACTATTTAACACCAGATGAGGGGGTGTCCTTTCAGAAGCTCCCATGTGAGTCAGCTCTTGACACTTGGGTCGCCTGTGGATTGTCAGCTTTCCAGCTCAGCCCTGCTGGTCAGGCTCCTCTGAGGACATCTTCCCTGGTGCCCTTTCCAGGCTAAAGTCCCTTCCTTTGTTTTCCACAGCCTTCTGCCTCTGCTTCCCAGCCACTTGGTGTGACCCACACTGTGAGTGGGACACCCAGAACATCTAAACACAGACGTGGTCAGTTCTTGGATGACCGAACAGCCAAGGCAGGCAACGACTCTGAAGGAAGTGTGGCTAGGTATTCATACCTAGAGACCTTTGGGTGCATCTGGTGGTGCTTTTTGTTTTGTTAAACAGGTGTTAAGTTTTGTGGCAGGGGCGGGGTGGGGGAGAAGAGTATAACTAGATAGTTTCTAGAAAATTCTGTGTCTGCTTGTCTTGGTTTCCTGGTCTTTTCCCGGCAATGTTGCATATATATATATATGCTCAGTGCAGCTGAGGTTCGCACATTGGGACGGCAAGTGCTCGCTTTAGTTTTCACACACCCACATATTCTTCTGCACGCCTAGTGTAAAGTCAGCTCACACCCAGGGTGCAGCTCGTCCTTCGTGGGTGTGAATAGCAGATGTGGTTGCACTGGGGAGCCGCTGCGGCTCAGGTCAGCTCGTGTTGGCCCCTCACATCCAAACAATCAGGAGGTGGGGGTGGAGTGGGGTGGGGTTACAGGTAGTTGCCTGGCAACCCCAGCGTGACTGCCTGCCTTCCTGTCTCCGAGGAAGGGAGCTAGAGAATTTAGACTCTTTCCTGTTTGATTCCCAGGCTGGCTGGAAGAAAGCAGACAGGATGAATTGTGGTGAGGTCGGCACTGAACAGTTGGCAGAGCCGATTGTGACACTGACATCTACACGCGAACCCCTGTGAACGAGAATCAAAGTGTTTTATGGAGGCAGATTCTTTGTGCAGCCAGTGAACTCCTAGGAATGTAATTATGCCTTCAAAACTTAAGAAGATCAGACTACCCTTCTCTGAGGCGTTTTCACAGCACCTGTATATAACCCTAATTATCACATCCGCCATGTGACAGATGACTTGAGAAATTGAAGGCAGAAGAGGTGACGAATGTGTGCCAGAGACTCCAGAGCACTTGACCTAGTTGAAAATAATTCACACAGACCTGGGGGTTTATGTATGATTCCCCAGGACATGGGGGGAGGGGCGACACTATCGTTTTTCAAATACTAGGTTTGTACAAAATACACAGAGATGTTCCATGGCTAGAGGCGCTATGCTACATGCAAGCTATCTTGAGCTACGAAAACAAGAGCAAGTGTGTTTTGCACGAAGCCTCTGGCATCTTTTGCAGAACTGAGTCGGGCTTTTTGTTACTTCTTCCCTTGGTAGTTGTTTTAGTTAGGGTTCCCATTGCTGTGATGAAACACCGTGACCAAGGGCAGCTTGGAGAGGAGAGCGCTTGTTCTGTTTACACATCCGGGTAACAAACAGTTCACCACCGAGGGAAATCAGGGCAGGAACAACGGAGCTCAAAGACCACATGTGTGCAGGTTTCACTGTTTTTCAAGAAAACCAAGAGAATGAATAGTTTACCAGGAACCCGAGGCTTGTGAGGCAGAGGGTCTCCAGCACAGCCATTCCCCTCAGCGCTTTGAGGAACCTGCTGATTGAGAATGAATATTACTCTTTAAAAAAGGTCTCCAATTCCAAAGTCAGAGCAGGAACTCAAGCAGGGTAGCAACCCAGAGGTAGGAACTGATGCACAGGCCATGGAGGGGTGAAGCTTTCTAGCTTGCTCCTCGTGGCTTGTTCAGCCTGCTTTTTAAGACACCGCCCACGGTGGGCTGGGCCCTTCCTCAACAATGATCAATCAAGAAAATTCCCCACAGGCCCATATGGTAGAAGCATTTTCTCAGGTGAGGTTCCTTCTTCCGAAACGACTCTAGCTTGTGTTAGGTTGACATAAAACTAGCCAGTACATTAATCATAGCTGTTTTTCTCTGGTGCTAAATGAGGCGTGATGGTGACCATGGCTATGAAGCCTTCGGGACAATGGAGACCACAGACAGAGTGTGTGCAGGCAGCTGCTCTTCGGGTCTCATTGTTTTTTGAGAAAAACAAGAGAAAGTGTAGTTTACCGTGAACCTGAGGCTTGCAAGAGGGAGGGTCTCTTTCGGAGATGTCTCCTCAGCACACTGAGGGGTCTGTTGGTGGAGAAATAAAAGGTCTCAAAAATCAAAGCCAGAAGTTAACACTAATCAAAGGGACTCTGTTTTGTCACGCATGTTCTGTGTTCCAGAACTCTGCTTGAAATACGACTGGAGGAGTTTGAGGTGGTCAGCCGTTCCCGTCCCTCAGTGGTGAGTTTTGCCTTGCACTCTGTGGTACTCCAAACAGGCAGCCTTTCCCTGTAGTTATGGATAGCATTGCTTTCAAGATGTAGTCAGCATACACTACCTCTCCCTGCATCATTCAAATGCTCACCAAAGGCCAGATATGGCGACCCGTGTGTTTAATCCCAGCACTCTGGCAGGCCGAGGCAGGAGGATAGCTGTGAGGTCAAGACTAGTGTGGTAGGAGTTCTAGAACAGCCAGGGCTACATTCAGAGACCCTGTCTCAAAAGCAAGCACAAACCGTTTACAATACCTGATCTTAATTTGCTAGATATTCAGATGACAACAGATCTCTGGTTAAATATAATGCATAATTATGATAGTCCCTTCTTCCCGCAGCTATGGGAGGAGTCAGATTTGGTCACCACCCTGGTAACCTGGAGAAGACAAAGGGGCTTCAACCAAGGCCATTATTTTTCTTTTTAATGGAGCAATGTAGACCAGGGACCACCATTAGACCCACTAGGAGGTGTACAGAGAAAACAATGACGTTGGATTCTGGGGGTGGGGACGGGGGGTCAATCACATCCTTAGGCAAGCTTTCCATCCCATCCTTAGGAGCGCTGATGTATGAGGACAGGCTTGGTTTTAACTCAGTACTAAGACACTGGGTGGAAAGGCAGGAGAGTGCATTCCTAGACGGGAGTGGGGAATCCATCCAGAGCCCTTGCAGATCCCCACCCCTGTCCCCAGCCCCTGTCCCATCCCTGCCCCATGCCCCACTTACAGCCAATGTCCTCTGAGCTTTAATTAGACCCAGGACATTGTTTTCTGGGAGTTTTCTCTGATAGGAACTACGTAATTGCGATTCAGGACTACCCCGCATGAGGGAGAGATGGCCCCAATGCTTGGCAACAGGGTCTTTATCGCCTTTCTTGGTGACTCCCAGGAGCACAGTGAGCTCCCAGTCAGGCCATGGGAGGAGAGAGGCCACCTCCGGGTGTGAACGCAGGACTAACGGCAGGCTATTTTCGGGAAACGGTGGCTTCTCAGTAGACTCCCAGCGTGAGCAGCTATCCAGGTCTAGATGTAGACCAGTCTGCACTTGGGACTTTGTGGAGGGACTTCCCCACAGTGGGCCAGGCTCAACAGGAAGAGACTGGTCTCTGCATCTCTTCAGGACCTATCAAGGCAGGCTTGCTTCTTGCTGTGGGCGTCCCCTGACATGACAGCAGTGCCCATGGGTTGGTTAAGAGCGAGGAGATGGTTTCAGGGAACAGCATCTGCTTTATTGCACGTGAATAATCAGCTATATCAGTATAGTGGGAGCCCAGCGACTGTGATTGGTGAGCACATTATCTTGGCTTGGACAGTGAGTGCTCACATCCCAGGGTCTCTATGTGGGAGAAGTTCGTTAGGGAGTCATGGCGAGTGCAGACTCATCCTCAGGCCAGCTCCCAGCCACTTCAGAATTCAGTGTTCTGGCTTCCGGGCCATGGTGTGCTGTGCTTCTTATTTAGATGTGCAGTGTGCCAAGTAGGCTGGCTGCCACGTCATGCCTGCATCTTCTCCTACATCCTTCCCCATTCCCCTCTGACTTTTCTTCACAGGCACCCTGACTAATAAAAACCTCAAACACTTGTGAAGTGTTATTTGATGTCCATCCTTGGTCATGGCACTTCAGAGGCATTAGCTGATTGGATCCTAGCAATGTCCTATGTGGTAGACACAATTATTGTCCATGTGTCATAAGTAAGAAAGGAAACAGAGAGGCTAAGCAATTTCCCAAGCTCACATAGCTAGAAAATATGACATTGAAGTTCAGACGTGGTCAGCCTGTCTCCCACAGCATGCCGTGTCCCTTTCTCAGTGCCTTAGTCACTGTTCTATTGCTATGAAGAGACACCATGACCATGGCAACTCTTAGGAAAGAAAGCATTGAACTGGGAGCTTGCTTACAGCTTCAGAGGCTTAGTTCATTGTCATCATGGCAGGGCACACAGGTAGACATGGTGTTGGAGAAGAAACTGAGAGTCCTATATCCTGTTCTGCAGGAGAGAGAGAGAGAGAGAGAGAGAGAGAGAGAATGATACTGGGCATGACTTAGGCATCTGAAACCTCAAAGCCTACCCCAGATCAGCTTCCTCAAACAAGGCCACGCCTCCTAATCCTTGTAATCCTTTCAAACAGTTCCACTCCCTGGTGACTAGACATTTGAATATCTGAGCCTACAGGGGCCATTCTTCTTCAAACCATCATAGCCTGCATGCTCAGGTGGTGGAAGCCTCTGGCTTAAAGAGATTTCTCATGGAACAAAGTGATCACCACACAAGCAGGGAGGCTGGTGTTTGGTTTTCCAATACTCCTATACAAGGCTGGGAGGGCATGGCTGCCCACCTGTCCTCTCTCTTCAAAGGATGGGGAGGCAAGGAATGCCTGGAGTAAGCTGGCTAGCAGGAATGGCTGAGCTCTGGGATCAACTGAAAGAACCTAACTCAATATGGAAGGTGGAAGGTGGAAGGTGACAGATGAAAGCACCTGACCAACCACAATATACATACACACATGTGCACACACACATGCACACACAGACACACACGCAATATACATACACACATGCATGCACACAAACACATATACATGCACACACAGACATGTATACACACACAGGCACACACACAGACACATGCACACACATGCAAACAGACACATACACAGTTACAAAATCAAAAAAAAAAGTACTTTGTGCAAAGGTAAACAGCAAATGACCATATCCAGCTTGGGTATGTTTTATGTGAAGGGGTAAGCAGAGAAGGGTTTTTAAGTTTCAATTTATTATTGGTGTGTGTGTGTGTGTGTGCGCGCGCGTGCGCATATACATACATGCTCATGCATGCAGGCGCACACACGTGCACATGCGCCACCATTATGTGAGCTCCTGATAATCAAACACAGATTGCCAGACTTACACAGTAAGCACCTTTACTTGACTGAATCATCTAGCTCAGCCCAAAAGAAGAGTTTACCATAGACTTTTTGTCTTTAATTTTTTTTTAATTTCATTTTATAGATGAGTGTTTTGCCTACACGTGTGTCTGTGCACCACATGTGTGTCTGGTGGGGCGGGAGGTCAGAAGAGGGCATCGGATCCCCTGAAACTGGAGTTTCAGGCAGCTGTGAGCCATCATGTGGGTGCTAAGAACCAAACATCAGTCCTCTGCAAGAGCAGTACTCTTAATTGCTCAGTCATCTCTCCAGGCTCCCGAATTTTGAATTTATTTTCATCTGGTGGGGTAAATTTAACACCTGTCCACACAGTCTGATGGCTGACAAGGGGACAGCCATGAGGCTCCCTGAGCTGAGGGTACTTCCTGTCACTTGGGGGAGCATGCCATTCACTGATAGCTGGGTTAGGAATTGGCAGTTTGGCCATGACAAGGGAAAGGCTAAGCTCTTACGAGTGGGGTAAGTCTTCTCAGATACAGTAGGGGAGCAAATCCAACGGTGAGCATAGAACTCCTGCTTACACTAAAAGGAACACAGATGTGCCCTAGACCCCTGGTGGGAGACTATCTTCTTGAGGGAAGCCAGCTCCAGTTGTACCCCCTTTGTGCTCTTTAGTTTCTTACTCTGAGCCAATGCTATTTTCCTAATCCTACAAATATGATAGATCGTAATTTATGAAATGACAGCAATTTGGAATTGGCTGTAAGTACCCAAAAAATAGACAGAATACCCCAATTTGCGAAATTAAAGATCCAAGTACCTAATTTACATGTTGTTAATCAACGAAGTAGGCAGCTATCCACAGATAATCAAAATGGAGTGTATACGCGTAGACCAAGGTTCTTTATGCCTCCATCCAGGGCCCATGCGTGGCTTTTAGGAGTCTGCAAAACCCCAAATGGTGCATACATTTTATGTTAAATTCGTCTCTGTCTTCTGACAATACAGTTTTTTAGAGACTCAAACAGATTCATCATCCACAAAATCTTATCTGCTACCCAAGGGCTGGGGAAAGGAGGAAGAGATGTTGGGAGAAAGGTTTGCCAGCTAGAGGGGAGCTTGTTAACTGAAGTTAGAAGCAGCTGGAAGGATCTAAGGTTCATGATGACTGAGCCCACCTGCACCCCAGACCTGCCAGCAATACATCTGTGTCCCTGCCCGTGGAGAGCACCCTCTGCCAGCTGTCAGGATGGCAGTGGTACCCAGAGCAGCTGTGTGGATGAAAGGACTCATTTTTCTCCACTAACTGGTTGTCTCTGTGGATGAGTGGTCTGGGTTAAGGGACCAGCCTCCTGTTTCTCCCCACATGCTCATTCACCCACAGGGTATGGCTTCCTTCCATGGTGGAGGTGCCTGGGCACAGGAGCCCCATCTGTCCTTCCCAAGGAAGCAAGGGCTCTGCCACAGAGGTTTTGCCAAAGCCCCATGGCATCTCAGCTGGTAGGGCTCTGCAGCAGGGCAGCTCTGAGGCAGGCGCATAGGTTTAGAGTGTAATCACAAACCACTAGGGATTCTGCACGTATGGAAGAGAAGGCCCAGAGAGGACAGCAGGACAAACTGGCTTCCCTGGCCAACCAGGAGAGAAGAGAGTCTGTGTTTGGGAAGCACGAACCACAGATGAACTAGGCCTGAAAATTGACATCCAAGTGTGGCCAGGGGTCAGAACTTAGAGTTCCATACGGTTGAGAATAATATGTGACCTTTTACTGTTCCTGTCTGTTATGCCCAGATCGCAGGGACCCCCAAAAGATCACTGCGGAGACTGGATCCCATATGTAAAAGCAAAGAGCCTTTATTCAAGTTCAAACTTGGACTCTCCATGTGTCCAATGCATTGACATGATCAGAGAGCCTCGAGCTCAGTTGAGGTGAGGTTTTTTATCATAGCAGAGGTTGGGGTGAGACTTCTATGGCTCAGGACTCCTGATTGGCTGACATTTGTCTAGGGGTGTCTTAGTGAAAGGGGATGGGTGTGTGCTGGGCTAAGGGACATCAGGTGAGCCTATCTACATTAGGAATTTCCTCTGAACCATTGGGCACCTTCCCTTAGATGGTCCATTCCTAGGAGGTACCTGGGTGGTCTCAGTTTGTTGTCTTTCCTGGAACCAGGTAATCTGAAAATCGGGCCTTTATTGAGCTTGTCATGGCTGGACCCTACACTGTCCAGATAACACAAACTGAAAGATGCTTCTGGGGCATCCTGATGGATTCCTGATGAAAGCAAAATGTGTTTTCTTTTGCTTTTATTTTATTCTGTGTCTATTTACTTGTTTCTTTGTTCATTTATTTATTTGAGATGACATGTTACTGTGTTACCCATCTTCTGGGCTTAAGCAATCCTCCTGTCTCAGCTTCCTTGAGTGCTGCATCTATAGGCAAGCTCCACCCTGCCTAGTACACAAATGGGGGGGGGACTTTTTATATATAAATACATCTTTTAAATTTTTTAATTTATTATTTTTCTAGAGAGCTATGTCACGTCATACATATGGGGATCACAGGACAATTTTCAGGAGTCTTTTCTCTCCTTCTGGCATATGGAGTCCAGGGGTCAAACTCAGGTTGTCAGGTTTGTTAACAAGTGTCTTCTTGTCACCTTGCCAGTCCCAAAATGTATTTAAAACAAAACAAAACTCAAGACACAAGAAAAGAATATTTACAATAACCGAACGTTCTTGATTCTGTTGCAGGCACAGCCTGTCTTTGTCTGCTTTTGTTATCAGCAAACAGTTCCATAAACCTGGCCCCAGGCCGACCTCACTCTGCTTCATGGCTGGAAGAGCCAGGAGGTCTTTCTCGAGTCCTCTTTTGGGTACTCTCAGGGCCCGAGAACGCATGTCGGATGTCTCCTAACAAGATACTCAGGCAAGGAGGAAGCCTTCCTCGCAGCAAGACAGCTGGAAGGCGGCAGGAGCAGCTGGAGTGGAGAGGAAAATCAGGTAACTAAGCAAGTGTCCAGGAGACACAGGACAGTCAGTCAACCTCCTCCATTAACATACAGTTAAGTCCATGAGGTAGGCTGCTTCCTGTCCCTGTGATGGTCTCAAGTTCCCATTGCAGGCCCATCATCTGTGACAGCAGCCAGCCTCTTGAGGTCACGGCACTTCAAACACAACAGCCCACAGTCCTGCTGCTCCCGTCAAACCGCCAGTGAACTCCGCTGGGCCACTCTCTGAAGAAGGTTTTAGGGATAGTTTCCAGAGAAATTTGTCTTCTTTGTCTTATGTGACAATTTCCCGAAGACCAAGAACCCATTAACTAATAAACATTTCAACAGAAATTTAATTTTCAATTTTTATAGCTTCAGGTAACCTTGATCTCACAGTCATCCTTCTGCCTCAGCTTCTCGAGGGCTGGGATAACAATCACGTGCCAGCAGGCCCTGCTAAACTATTTAAAACACAAACTTAAAAGCATTCTCCCCGCCTCCTGCTCATGTTCTTTGCATTAACTATGGAATCTTAATTGGAAAATCTTTAGTCTTAAAGAGATGTAGCTGGAAACTGCAGTCGTCAAATGTCCCCTTGTTACAACATGATAACCGTCCTGAGCACGTGGGGGATCATCTAGGCTGGGCTATAACGTATGAGGGAAAGATTATGATGTCTATCTTTAGAAAAACACAGTCTAAGAAAAAGTAAAGTCCCCTCTGTTTTTGAGAGAAGAAACTCAAAATTGCATAACTCTTGGCTCAGGCTTTCATTAGAAATTATTAGAGAATAGTTTCAGGTCCAGCAACCCTTTCGTGACTGCACAAGACAGTATTTTTAAAAATCATTCAAAGTGCCTTTGATCTATGGTTTCTCCACACCCAAGGGGATAGCTGTGAACGTTTGAAGGGCTGTAATTCTGGGGCTTATCAGCCCTTTGATTAAGGCTCTGAGGGTGGATTGGAATCTGGGTCTCTTTCACATAAATCCTCTTTGCTTATCGCAACTCTAGGCAACTCTAGCCTATCTTTTTTTTTTTTTTGGTTTTTTTTTAAGACAGGGTTTCTCTGTGGCTTTGGAACCTGCACTGGAACTAGCTCTTGTAGACCAGGCTGGTGTCAAACTCACAAAGATCCGCCTGCCTCTGCCTTCCGAGTGCTGGAATTAAAGGCATGCGCTACCACCGCCCGGCTATAGCCTATCTTAAAGGAGGTATATTTCATGTAGTGTGAGTCTTTAGAATATGCTAGGCTTTTTACCAAGGACTTGTGAGAAAGTGTCTGGTGAGCTGCATCAGAAGTTAGATGGGCTGTGTGAGGGGTCCTAGCGCCTCTGTGATTGATCGTCAGTCCTGTGTAGTGCCTGGAGTGACTCCAGTCAATAACAAGTGATCCGAGTCTGATATCAAATAACACAGGAATCAAAGGCATGCCTGTTATCCTGCATGCCTCTTCCAAAACAGGGCCTCCTTGGGACCAGGTGAAGCCACAAGGGTCACATTGGAGATCTGAGAAGGCATAGACCAGAAACCATTCTCTGGCCTCAGACTCCACCCTGACGGCAGAAGGAGGCAGTCACCTCTACGGAGATGGCTCTTCTTACATCTGTGGGTGACATCTCTTACAGCACCCTAGGGTACCTCACTGGTCTCGGCCTTGATCAACTCTGCTTATAAAACCCTCCTAGCTCCATGACTTCTCTGTAGTTGGACCTTTTCAATGGGTCTGCCAGCTACCCAGCAATGACAAACTTATTATTAATTATAAAAGATTGGCCATAGCTAAGGCTTATTGCTGACTAGCTCTTACAACTTAAATTACCCATTTCTATTACTCTATGTATTGCCACACAGGCTTTACCTGTCCTCCAGCATGCCTTGCTCCATGTCTCCTGGCAATCCTGCCTTTCTTTTTCCCAGCGTCCTCTGTGTCTAGCTGTCCAACCTATAGCTCTTGCCTAGCCAATGGCCATTTAACTTTTTATTAAACTAATAAGAAGGCAACTTGGCAAAGACATATCTTCACAGTACAAAAAGATTGCTCCACCACACCTCCCTTTCTGATTTTTGCCTCTTTCACAAGGACTGTCACCTCAGATTGTCTCCCCAGGAGCCTCCGGGAGGAGCTCTGTCTGACTCTGCTACCCATCACATCCTTGGTGGCCAGTCGAAGGGGCAGAGGTGGGCACACTAAGCATGGCCTTGGGCAGGGTGTGACTAGAAAGAAAAGGAAGTGGAAGGAAGGAAAGGAGAGGGGAGTGAGAGAGGATGGGCAGAGCATATGGCTGGGTTGTCTGCACTGAGGGATCCAAACAGTGGTGGTTATAATCTAATGTGGTGGATCTCAGTCTTCCTAATGCTGTGTCTCTTTAATACAATTCCTCATATTGTGGCTACCTTCAACCTTAAAATAATTTTCGTTGCTACTTAATGACTGTGATTTTTACTGTTTAATTGTAATGTAAATATCTGTGTTTTCTGGCCCCAGTAAAAGGGTCAACCCCCATCTAAAGGGATTGTGACCCAGGGGTTGAGGACCACTGTTCTAATGCAAAGCCCTGACTGGCCAGAGAGTGTCTTCTCCCAGAGAATTCAGATAGCCGTCTGCTGCCTCTTCACCTCTTTTATCGTTTTAAATTGTTACGTGTATGGGTGTTTTGCCTGCCTGTATGTCTAGGTGCCACATGTGTTCAGTGTCTACAGAGACCAGAAGAGGGCGTCTGAGGCCCCAGAACTGAAGTTAGAGATGGTTGTGGGCTGCCTGGTGGCACTTGAGCCTGGAAAAGCAGTCAGTGCTCTTACCTGCTGAGCTGTCTCTTTAGCCTTCTACTTACGTTATTAGTGTTCCTTAAAGCAGCAGCAACAGCAATGCTTAGAGCTGCTTAAAGGACCAAAACTGCCATCATATTTTATTAAAAATAAACCACCCCAGAACCCACCACTGAATATCTGGTGTGGTATGAAAAATGGCAGGAATCTGACATCATTACCTGCAGCTCTGTGTCCCAGCTTTGTCAAAGTGAAGAGCTTTATGGACCTACAGGTACTTGGGTCACTCTGTCACTGTGCTGGACAGCCCAGGATCTACCTGGGGAAAGAAGAACAGTGGCAGTCCATATGATAGAAAGTTGTTAGAACACATGGTTCTGCCCAGTCAGGCACAAGACTTAACCAAGCAGGCAGGGTGTTCAGTAAACCGTTCAAAAGGTTCTAGCTTAGTCACAGGCAAGAGCCCTGCCAGGAGCCAAGGCTGTGCTACACCTGCCCTAAAAAATGCTAAGACACATCTCAACTAGATCAGCCTGACTCAAAAATAATTTTATGCCAGCCACAAATGCTGAGTCACTACCTAAAGGAAGACAAGAAAAGGTAGACCCTTGGCAATGTCAAATTCACTATGCCCGGCATCCAACCTGAGGAGGGGAGAGAAGGACATGCAGGGTTACAGGAACAGACTGCCTCATTTTTGCCCCTGATGCTGTGATAAGATGACCAGTCACAAGCCACCTAAGAAAGGGTTTGTCTGCTTCACTGATGGAAAGGAATTTGAGGGAGGTCCAGCTGGTAAGAGCGTGAAGCAGCTGTTCGCACTAAATCAGCTCTTAGAGAGCAATAAACGCTTGCTAGTGCCCATCTTGGTTTCTCTATTTTATACAGTTGAGGATCCCAAGCCTAGGGAGTGGTGGTGCCGCCCACAGTGGGCAGGTCTTCCCAACTCAATGAATGTGATCCCCCTACAGACATGTCCTGAGGCCTGTCTCCCAGGTGATTCTAGAGTCTGTCAAGTTGACAGTTTGAAGAGCTCCTTTTTGGTGAACAGGATAAGATCATAAATAACTCCAAATGTAAGGTTTTAGAAAATTATATAAAGGTTAAAAAATACTTATGTACCTTAGCTAGGCCTTCACCATTCTCACCCAAGCCCTCCTTCCTGGCAGGACAG
>JAQHUG010000148.1:333791-344684 GCA_028555095.1 Dicrostonyx torquatus
CCAATCTACCTGTGCTCCCAGGCAACTGCAGATCTACTTTCTGTCACTGCCATTTTGTATTTTCTAGAAAACTGGAAACCTGCAGTTAGGAAGCTGAGCTCCTTTCTCAGCATGATGCTGCGTGTGTCTCCCCAGATCATTTTCTTCCACCTCTGGGAAACGTTCGCCCGCTGTGCGGCTAGACCAAGCTTGTTTTTGCACTCATCAGTGACACACGCTGCTGTGGGATCCATTTGCCGACTGCTGGGATGAGGTTGCCGAGAATATGTCACGATGCTTCTCTCTGTGTCTCCACATCCCAGTTGCTCTTGGATAAATACCAGGATTGGATCACTGGACCCTATGGCAAGTGCCAGCTAAACTCCGGACAAAACCACTGATGGGCAAGTTCACACTTAGACAGTCAAAATGAAAGAACAATTAAAATTCAGTTTTTCTGTTTTGGTTGTTACATTTCCTGGGTTCTGCAGCCTCACGGGGCTGGCGGCTACTGAGTGTGAGACACAGAATTTTGTCATGTGACTTTTTTTGTGTTCTGACAGATAAGCTTGCTTGGAGTCAGAGGACAGAGCTAGCCACTAGTGAACCACAGAGGTTTGGAGGACTGTAGACATAGAGACAGGAAGTGATAAGGCAGAGTGGAGAGAGGATCTCGGTCCTTTTTGGATGAAGGAAGGAGACAGGTAGAAAGCAACTGGCGGCTGCTCCCTGTTCTCTGACCTTCCAGGCTTTTACCCCAGCATCTGACTCCTGGCTTTTTCATTGATTAAGATTAATTAGATTAACATTTCAGAGTTTTCCCATCAGCCTAGAATCTAGAGGATTCTATTGGACAGCCTGGGAATGTGAAAGTCTGAGTTTCACAATGAAGAGATTTCTTCATTGCCAAATCTAGCTCTAAGAGACACCATGCCCTCTGGAGTTAGCTTTGCAAGATGAACACAGACACAGCTCAAGGATCAGAGTCTGATGGCCTCTAGACATCACCACTCAGAACATCTGGCCAGCCATCATATGGAGAAGCCACCACAGAGGCCCTCTGCTCTCCAGACCTCAGAAAGTTCCTGCCAACAGCCTCAAGACTCACGGACTCCATAAGATGAAGAGGGAGCTCTGTCCTTGCTGGGAAAGGGTGTGAGGTTTCAGAAAACATAACTGACTGATCAGAACCAATCTTGGAGTGCACATCTCTTCGACATCCCACATGGCTTCTTCTCCCGTCACTTACAGCAGAGGCCAGGGATCCCGCAGCAGACTCCTGCTCAATGGCCAGTCATCTCCATTCCAAGATCTAGCATCTTTGGCTTTCTAAACTAACTCTAGGATTTGACAAATTGCATATCCTCGGCCCCTGGCTCAGATGTATTTGTCTCCCCTTGACTTCTCTTCAAGTGGCTATAGGGCTAGTGGGGAGGGCCCTAGAGCTAGGACAGCCAGCGGGATTGACTGAACAAGCTCACAGTCCTGGTGTGTAGCCTCTCTTAGGAAAGGAAGGCACATCACCTCAGGAGAGGGTTTTGTGACCTCTGGGGCAATGGTGTGAAGGAACGGGTTTGAACCACCAGTCTGGACAAAGCTGGCAAGACAACACTGCTTCTCGTGGGCTTCCCCATTAATCTTTTATGTCAAAGGAGAATCAGATGCCTTAATGAGGTCATCAGCTGGTTCGGGATAGAACCAAATACAGCTGAAGGAAACCATTGTTTGCCAGACATTGTGGCCAGAGAGGATGCACCCTGTGCTTTGCTGGTCCAGGGAGAGAAGGGACAGCTGTGACCAACTCCTGCAGACATGATGGGGATCTGAACACCGCGGGAGTCCACTCCCTGCTTTGGGAATGAGATTACACACATCCAACAATACTTCTCATCTGTCGTCCGCCCCTTTACAGCCCCGAGTAGAAAGAGCTCCTTATTGTTTTCATGGTGACTCTAACAGAAAGATTCTTCCTTTTTCGTGCCATCTTGCTCTCTCTTTCTGTTTGGTGGAAACCTGATTTAGGTCAATAAAAGAGCAAGAGTCTCCTAGGAGGGGTGGGCAGAGTTGTCAGTGGAGATACACAGGCATGTTTGTATAGGAGACTGTTGTGTGACTCTGGAGAACCATGGAAAAAGGTTTAGATAGGGCACCAATGACAGACAGAAGAAACAATCCCATTCAACCCTCACTTGGCGAACCAGTGAATTTATTGGAGTTGCCAACAGGATTATGGGGGTCTCAGATGCAGCTGCTCCACTGTAAAGGCCACCCCAGCATGGGTGGAAACACACGAGGGCTGCATCACAGGAACTCCCTGCACAAGTTGCAGGCAGCTCCACGGTAGAGTCTCTCTGCCACCATCGCTTGCTGCCACCATCACTTGCGGCTCTTCTATCCTCAGGGAGGGGCATTCGAGTCCTGCAACTTTCCTGTGAGTGTCATGAACCCCAGAGACTCACAGCTTCCTAATGCCCTGGAATAGAAGTCAGGGTCCAGTACCTCCCTCTCAGGGCACTTTTTGCAACTGGAGTCACTTTGGCTTTGGATAGAAGGGTCCTGGTTGAAGGGTAGAAAAGTAAGACAGGTATAGTAGGAAAATGAAGGATGACCCAACTAATTTTCAGTAGCTTGGTTGCTAAGGTGGCCCTTACTTTCCACCGTTCTCTGTATGCAGCCTCCTACAACGCACTCTTCTGTAGGAGCTGGGATACAATTTTTGCATGCCTTGTCTCTGGACTGGTTTTTCGATTTGTCTTATCCAATTGCATGGGTGGAGGCTGCTGAACTAGATCCAAAAAGCTTTGCATATTTCCACCCTCTTGCCTGCTACTTACTTCTGCTCTTCCACCCCACTGCCACTCTGAGTCCAGGGTCAGCCGTTAGAGGGCGAGACACCAGAATGCACACACGGAGGGTTGAGTGTTCTTGTCTAAGACCTCTGCAGAGCAGCTCCCGACTCTAGACAGCTTGCAGGTGTGTGAACCATCTGGCAGAGACCAGGCTAGCGAGTGACAGGACTGTAAGCAGTCACACACCAGAGCTTTTTCAAGCCGCTAAGCTCGTGCTGTGCATTTGTGGAGATTTGTGAATGTGACTGTCCCCTATGGTCTCAGGCATTTGGACACTTGGTTCCCAGTTGGGGGTGTTAAGTTTCAGTGGTGCAACCTTAGTGGGGGAAGGATAGCAGTAGTCTGGGCTCTGAGATTAAAAGGCCTTGCTTGCTTTTAGTTCATTCTCTTGCATCACGCTTGAGCTTCAAGACGTGAGCTCTCAGCTCCCTGTTCCTGCTGCCAGCCTCCATGGTTTCCATGGTTCCCTAGTGTGATGGACTCTTATCCCCCTGGAATCACAATATAGAGGAGGACACTGGGCATCTTCCTCTGCCACTCTCTGCCCCATTCCCTTGGCGCACTGTCTCTCACTCACCTGGAGGCATTCTGCTTTGGCTAGCCAGAGAGTTCTCATTATTGACAGTCCCCACTCCCCAGTGTTGGGGTTACAGGAATATGCAGCTGTACCTGACTTTTGACGTGGGTGCGGTGGATTCGAACTCTGTCAGGTCTCCACACTGCACAGCAAGCAAGTACTTTTATCCACTGAGCTGTCTCCTCAGCCCTTCACAGTTAATTCTTAAGGATACTTCTTATGCCAAGGGACTCTAGTCCCCTTAAGCATGAGACTCTGGCAAGCCTTGCCCTTCTCCCCAAATCCCTCTGCCTTGCTAAAAAATCGGTTGGATTACATTCCAGCAGCTAGTCCCCAAGGTCTATTCCCTTATCTGGCCACTTCCTTCTCCTGAGGCTGACTGCCAAGGTCCAGTTATCAAAGTATTGAAGTCCGGCAATCAGAAGCCCCTCTTGGCTCACCTAATTAACATGTCAAATTAAAATTAAACATCTCATTCTAACACAGGGTTTTCCCCCTTTACCTTTATAAACTGCCATCTACCTATGTACCATGACTGTCTCCTGTAAACAGAGACTGCATATTCATTTCCCAGCTGCCCAGACCCAAATAATCACATAAAACTATTAATTACAACACTGTTAGGCCATTGGCTCAGGCATACTCCTAGCTAGCTCTTATATCTTAAATTAACCCATTTCTTTTCATCTGTGTATTGTCACGAGGGTGTGGCTTACCGGTAAGGTCCTGGGAGTCCCTTTCTCCTTTGGCAGCTACATGGTGTCTCCCTGACTTCACTTTCTTTCTCCCACCTAGCTCTATTCTGCCCTGCCATAGGCCAAATTGGCTTCTTTATTAACCAATGGTAGTAAACCATATTTACAGCATGCAGAGGGGAATCCACATCAGTCTCCTTTCTATCCAGAGGCCATCAGTCCTTTGTCCTTCTGAGACAAACATCCCTGCCCTCTCCCTTGTTCCCTTCTGCTTCTCCCTGTCCTCTGTCTCCTGTGTTTGTCTCTTATCCCCTGCCCGCTGTCCCTCTGGGGCACATAAGTCTCTTTTGTGCTGAGAACTTGGCCTCGGGGGCCTAAGTACATACGTTTCCTTTTGGTGTGTGCTCACTTTCTGTTGGAATCTCCTATCATGTCGCCCGCCCGCTCTGCCCATGCTACAACTATAGATGGGAGTAAAGCAGATGAACCCATTCATGCCTGTGCTTGTAGAAATAATGAGTTTAATGTTTAATTGCTT
The DNA here is from genome assembly GCA_028555095.1 of Dicrostonyx torquatus. Lineage (NCBI taxonomy): Eukaryota > Metazoa > Chordata > Mammalia > Rodentia > Cricetidae > Dicrostonyx > Dicrostonyx torquatus. The sequence continues at coordinate 338,430 of JAQHUG010000148.1, forward strand.
ATGTTTGTTTACTTGCCCTCTCGGGTGGTTAACTTTGTCATATTAATGTGTAATAGCTAAGACTAGAAGGCTGTTGTTGAACCATTTTTAATTTATGGCTAAATTTATGAATAATTTCCAAGCTAGAAAAATTATATTTCTGAAGAGCTTCCCTTCCCAAGCAGAAATTTCCCATTGCCTTCAGAGGACTTTATCCAGAATTGGGGGTCGGCTGAGCAATGACCTCCCCGCAACCCAAGACATCCGAGCTCTACTCCCCACAACTGCCAATGTGTATGGCCAATGAGATATATAAGATTCAGGACAGAAAATTATCCTGGGCAATGCAGGTGGGGTTTAGTGTAAGAATAGGGCACTCAGGAAAGAAAAGACAGGTAAGACTCAAGGTGCAAAAGAGACTCAGGGTTAGGGTTAGGTGTCACTGTTTGCTTGGCCGACAGGAACCATGCGTCGTGACCTGCAGCTCCAGGAAGTCAGAAGTAGCTCACAGCCTTCAGTTGATTCCATCCTATGGGCTCTGTGTGAAGAAGGCTTGCTGGTGTCTCTACCCTGGTCTGCGGAGATGTGAGAACACAGGGTTGGATTCATACCGAGCTCAAAGTTTGGCCCTGTTTTAGCTCCTGAAGGGACCGTATGCTGCTACTTTTTTTTTTCCCAGAACATCTTGCTACCATTAGCTGCTAAAAGCAGCTCTTACTCAGTGGGCAAGCTTGTCTCCAGACCTGTCTCACCTTTCCTGGGGCAGAAGCGGGTGCACCTGCATCCTGAAGAAACTCGGGTCACCTTCTGGACGCTTGAGCCTGCAACCCTAAATCCCCAGTGCCAGGTGGAGCATCTTCCAGTCCCAGCTCCTTGCGGATGGGTTGGGAATTTGGGGGAGGAAGAACCTTCTGTGATGACTACTCTTTGTCCGTTGTCTGTTGTCTGTCCCTCTGTCTAGCCTCTGTGGCCAGGTGTGGAGCTAGCTGCCCATGAGTGCATGTGATAAAAATAACAAAACAAAACAAATCCCCACCCCCACCCCCGAAGAGGTAGTATGGTCTGCAGCCATTTAAGAGCAGTCCCCGCCCAGAGGGAGGTGTGTGTGTGTGTGTGTGTGTGTGTGTGTGTGTGTGTGTGTGTGTGTGTGTGTGTGCAAACACTGCTCCTGCGTCTGTCTTCTGCATCTTCTTGCCTGCCTAGGTTGCAGCAGCCTTCTATTTCATGTGTCTTCCCCATCTCCTTTTGGGCAGTCCAAACCAGTTTGCTAGCAAACAAATGTAAATGATCGCACACCTTGGCATTTCCGGCATTTCCGATCCGCAGCTGCCTGTCTCTGTCTCTATGGCTCCTACCCAATTCCAAGAAGTTGCTACAATCTTGCTGAATGGAGGGCTCTGAGGGAAAGCAAGTGACCTGCAGTGGCCGGATTCAACAGCACAGGCACTGTGGGTGGAAACAGCCTAGAGAGAGCATTGAAAATATAAAAACCAGCAGGAAGTGGCGTGGTTTGGTAGTTAGCACTCATTTTTTTTTTTCACAGACTTTATTTCTGGGTGAATGCGTATTAGTATTTAATAGTGGTTGTGTTTATAAAGAAAGCATTGTGGGAAAATTCCTAAAAATGAAACAGCAAGCCCCTGTGCACTGTGTCCTATCAGACACCCCTGACTGGCTCCCTGTGGGGAGCAAAAGCCAGGGGTTTAGGCAGGAGGAACTTCACATCAAGCAGGTCCTCTATTTCCTTGTTCAGCTGCTGGGGACTGAGTGTTTAATTCTCTTCAGGATGCCCAAAACTCACACTTTAATTCTTCTCAGTTCCTGGCAAGCCTGCAGTAGTCAAGATTAAGCCCAAAGCCCTGTGTGTCCTGCAGCGCTCCCTGGGCAGCCTGTTGGGGGTGAGGCTCGTGGGGAACAAGCTTCCTCCAGGTTCTTCAGGACATGCAGCTCACACTCTGGGTGCTCAGTGTCCCCGCCTGATGCCTGGGGTCCTATGCCATCAGATTCTGCTGTGGTCGGCTTCCCACAGCAAAGTCTTTTTCCATTTGCTCCCCTAATATAACCAGCACATACGCAAACATGCCTACACACACGCACACACACACACACACACACACACAGAGACAGAGACAAGGAGAGCAAGAGAGAGAGAGAGGGAGAGAGAAGACACATGGAGAAACACAGCACACATCTGTATATACACCTACATATATGTGCATACATGCATACAAGCATCTCTGCACACATACAAGCATTGGCACATACATACTCAAGCAAATTTTTCTACACACATTCACATATGTACCTACAAGAGGCTTTGCATATACATACCTCTTACACATATGCATGCCTCTGCACATAGACAAACGTTTGTATACACACACAAGCCAATGTGCCTCTGCATCTATACGCACACAAACATGCCTCTGCATGAACTCATAACACACATGCACACATATGAGTAAGCTACCCGAAAACTTGCAGATGGCGCTACATACTATTAATATGATAATAAGCCTGTTCTCTCCAGTCCACACCGTTGCCCTCATGGAGATCTGTCCTTTTTCTTTCTGATGTCCTGAACAGGCTCTGTGTTTGGCACAGTACTACTAACCCTTCCCTTCCAATGCCCCAGCTCCATCTTCAGCATTGTTCTGGGAATCAACCCTGAGGCCTCTCTACGTCAGTGACCTCTCTGTCGCAACACACCAGCAGCCCCCCAGCTGGTGCTAACGGCCTGGAGGATCCTTGGGAGCTGCTGCTGGTCTTGTCTATGTTAGCAGCTTGAAGAAACTGGTTCTAATACTATTGAATGAATCAGCAGCAGCAAAGGTGTGGATGAAGCCATCACTAAGAGTGAAGGCCAGCTAAGTCAAAGCTTCTCCTTGTCCTTGTTGTTTAACTGGACTGCTCCCAGAAGGTACAGCCTACACTGAGCCTGGGTCTTCCCACATCGTTGAAGACAGTCCTCCACAGACATGCCCATGGGCCAATCTGATGTAGACAAGCTCACTGAGATCCTCTCCTCCACAGCGAGTCTAGGTTGTGTCAAATTGACAGCGCTTCCCGTCACAGAGATTAACGGGCAGGTTGCGTACACGGTGCAGTTACTCTGAAGAATAGAATAATTTGCATCCTGGAGTGGAGCAAGAGGCTCCATCACATAACTCAGTGGCTCCCACTTTAAAAACCTAGGGCCGCTCATTTCCCGCTGCTGCTTGAATCACATATCACGTCTGACTCCCTTCCTGCCGCTGTGGACTACGCTCTTGCTGCACACACCTATCTTCTGGATGTCCCCTGCGCTTGATACATTTTCCCTGTCCCTTCCCATGTCTAAATTAGCAGAATTCTGAATGCAGTAGAAAGCCCATGGCTCCACTTCTCAACAGACAAGCTCTTAAGTCACCTTGTAAAACTGAGAACACCAGAGGCATGAGGGGGTTGGCCACTGTGAAGCCTGCCACAGTAGGATGATGAGGGTGGAGGATCCCTGTTCCCCAAACCGGGCAAGACCTAGAGACATTCCAGGTGTTGAACCATTCTGGGTTAGTCTCCTGCCAGTCTGGGTCTCCTTGGGACATGACTAGCCTATTTCTCTCAGGGCCTGGGCTGACAAGGAGATTCTGTCTGTCTCCCCACCCACATTCTTACCTGTTCCCCCTGGAAGATTCTAATTAAAAAGGGGAAACATGGGCATTTGTCCAGTGCCCTCAAAGGTGTGTTTATAAGAATGCACTGCTATAAGAATGAGTGACACGGGCCAGAGGATGTGAAGATCACTGCTGATGTCAGGAAAAGGCGACCTCTCACCTGGCACAAGTGACAGAATCCTGTCAGCACAGACAACGAAGGAGCAACCGCCAAGGCTTTGGGAGTAGGACCCTTGCAAGAGCGGCGATAGGAAGCGAGTGATTGAAGCAGACACTGAAGAATAGCTCATCGGGCCCTGAAGATTCAGGGGGCAGTGCAGGGTCTGGAAAAGGTATAGTGAGCTCATAGCTAGGGCCACACACAACTGCTGTGACAGTGTCCTCAAGGCCAGCCATTAAGTCACTGTTATTGTTTTTTTTTTTTCTTCCATAGTGTTTGAACACTAGATGTCACTGCAGGAAAAAAATCTGACCAGGAAACCCATGCAAGGGAGACTGCTAAGTGAATGTTTTGGCTAGCAAGGAAACAGTTGCCCTGGCAACAGGGAGCCTGGTAAAGAACTTCCTCCCCTTTGGACAGAATGCAGCCTCTGAGTGATGTTCTGGTCAGCAGCCAGGAATGGAGACGCTGATCCGGTGTATGGGGAGGGATGGAAGAGCAGGAGAGATAGAGAGGCAAGAGGGAGAAACAAAGAGACAGGGTTGGCAAGGTGCTCAGAAGCTATAGGCTTCTGCCGCCAAGCCTGATGAGCTCAGTTTGATTCCTTGCCCCTACACAGTAGAAGGAGAGAACCAAAGCAGAGTCAGGTACTTTGTCCTTCTCTTGTGAGCCACACATGTACGATCCTCCCTCCCCGTCAAGTAAACATAGAAAATGTGTATAAACATTTTGGCTGTTTGTGTGTGTATGTCTGTGTACCATGTGGGCTTGGTGCCCATAGAGGTCAGAAGAGGTTCTAAGACCCTCTGGAACTAGAGGCACAGACAGTTGTGAGCGGCCATAAGGTTGTTGGGAATCAAAGCCAGGTCCTCTGGAAGAGCAGTGAGTTCTCTTAACTGCTGAACTATCTCCAGCTCCTGAAAATGCAATAAAAGGAGAAAGAGAGCATCCCAGAGACAGAGACACAAGAAAGGGGGGAAAAAGACAGAGACAAAAATGGAGACACAAAGGCAAAGTCACATGGAGAAGACAGACTCACAGACACAGACAGCCAGGGAGAGAGATGGTGAAGACACAGAGGTAGAGACAGAGGGACAGAGGGGCGGACGCAGACACTAAGGACTCCTAGCACAGTGAGCTCTCAACAGACGTGCTTTGAGCCTAAGCCCTGTTCAAAGGCACATATCACAAGGACTTTTTTCCAGGTTGTTCTAATGATGGTCTCTATGGGTCAACACAATGTCTATAGAAATTCTGAAATAGATTGTGGCCAAGGAAGTTGCATTCACCTTCCATCTAGCTCCCCAGGGACTCCTGGTTGAGTGTGGTTTTAATGCTTGGTCACCAAATATTCAGAAACCAGTTTTGCTAGCCATGTCTTTCATGACCACCATGTTCATTTTCATAGTCCCATACAAGGTCATGACCTATAGATTAAAGATCTGTGCTTTATATGGGGTTTCCCTTCTGACTCATCAGAGCTGTTCCCAGGGGAGTGTGAGTTTGAACATGGTAAGTCTGTAGAGCCCAGGGTCTGACCTCTCTGGGGATAGTTGCAGTTTGAGGAACACATCCCTCCCTGGTGCCTAGATGTAAGCAAATGAGGAAGAATTGTTAATGGGGCATGAACTTGGAATTGTGAAGATTCAGTACTTGAGCTCCTTCAAGAAGCCCTGGGTGCAGTGGATGGGTCAGACCTGAAAAGCAGACCCTGTCCTTGACATCTCTCTGAAAGGAATGGTAGTGGTAAAGGAAGCCGATGTTTCCTGATACTTTTGTTTGTTTGTTTCTTTTATGAGACAGGGTTTCTCTGTGGGTAGCTCTGGCTTTGTAGACCAGGCTGGTTTTGTAGAGATCCGCCTGCCTCTGCCTCCCAAGCGCTGGGATTAAAGGCGTGCACCACCACCGGTTCCTGATGCTTTTGAAGGAGGAGTGCTGGAAAAAAGTGAGTGTCCGAGAGATCAGGACAAGATCTGTTCTTCCAGAAGACAAAAGAAGGGTGCTCCAGCAAGTCATCAGGAAGTGAAACACTAGACTGTCCCCCAACAGTGCTATGAGCTGATGATGGGAGGCCGGGTAGCAGCTGTCATCAGCGGGGTTCACAGAAGGCAAGACGGGTTTGGAAGTACACATGAACTCCTCACAGCAAGGCTGGGCCCAGAAGTGGAATCCCAAGCCACGGGGGACCTGGGGATGAGCCTTTCTTATGAGCTGCTCAACCCTGGAGGCAGCCCTCCCTGCTTTTGGCTATTTTGTATCTGTAATATTCTACAGCAAACATTTATTATTCCTATTATTCCAAACATGCAAAAGCATTATTTTTTTTTATTGTTAAAAGAAAAATTTACATTTACTCCCCTTGTTCCGGGCCCTCCCGCTCCCCCACTACCCCACCTCCCTCCCCCTGCTTCCTTAAGATGGGGCAGGATACCCTGCCCTATGGGAAGCCCAAGGCCCTCCCCC
>JAQHUG010000148.1:350498-365352 GCA_028555095.1 Dicrostonyx torquatus
AGCAGGACCTTGAGGTAGATCAATTCCCATCTTCCAGAGGAACGGCCACACTGATTTCCGTAGTGTCTGTGTGAGTCTGCACTCCCACCATCAATAGATGAGTGTTCCTCTTATGGTGATGGTGAAGCCGGTGATGGTGGTGATGGTGAAGCCGGTGATGGTGGTGGAGGTGATAGCAATGGTCATCATGAGGATGATGGTGAGGAGGAGGAAGAGGAGAAGGATGGTGATTAGGGTGTGGCAATGGTGATGGTGGTGATGATTGTGAATGGTGAAGATGATGAGGGTGGTAATGGTGATGGAACTGAGGAAATTATGTGCAAGGGCCTAGCAAAGGAATACCACCTGGCCTTTTGCAAGGTGGTTTAAGCTTGTTCTCCTATGGTTCCTTTCTTGTTTCGTGTCCCTGTTGACCACAATAGCTTATTATCCACTGGGAAGACTCAGGGAGTATGTTATTATTTACACTGAGACAGTGTACACTAGTGGTCCTCAGTCGTATTTTCTGTTTTGTTATGAACAACCTGGGTGAAACTGACCTCAAGAGTCAAGAGCGTCAAGTGTACTCTGGGCATGCTCAACACATCAGCCTGGTTTAAATTTGGACTCAAATACTCAAAATTGGGGGTGAAATTACCAGGTACGAGAACGGGTCACAAGACACACAATAGAACCCACTTTAAGAGTTTACTGAGAGAGAAAAAGACACATGTGCAGGCCTGAGGAAGTTGGTGCAGGAAGAGAGCATTGAGCGGCCACGTTCAGCTCTTAAAGGCTGCCTAGCACATGCGCACAGGGGCTTACGTAGCTGCAGCATGCGCGGATCCCATGACCATGCTGCACGTAGGGCTTGAGGGCCCTGGGTGGCTGTGTAAGTTGCCTGAATGCTTTATGGCACATGCGGGGGGTGGGGTAGGGGCGGCGCCCTGGAACCTGGACGTGCCAGCGTTTGGGGTGGCTAGATATTTTGCCAGAGCCCTGGGTGATGGAAATAATAATGGGGGAAGGCAGAAAGTCAGTGTATCTGAAAGATCACAGCCCCAAAAATTTATGTTAGCCCCTTATGAACACTGTTTCTGCTGGCCACAAGATTAAAATTAAGAACAGGTCCAGGTGAAGCTGGCAGGTTGCTGAAAAGAGAATCTTTTATTGAAAGATTCTTTTACTGAGTGCCATAACTCTCAGGGACAAGTAATGACCTAGGTTTCTGCAAAAGGGATAACTGTTTAATAAATGATCTGGACATTCTGGGATATGAGAGCATATTAGTGATAGAGTTAATATTAATATGAGACCCCCAACCAAGAGACTGAGAAGAGAAAAACACTGAATGTGAAAAACAAGTTTGTCAGTTTCTTAAACCCTGGTTCCTGTTGTTCAGGCTGAGGACGAAAACATGTTTTGCTCTCACCTGTTGTTTTTCCTAGAGTAGGTTGGACTATGTTAATTTGGCCCTGTCTGTAACCCTGGTCTAATGATTTGGACCAATCAGCATTGTATTTGTACCCCTTATGTTAATTTTATGGTTTTTGCCTATAAAAGCTGTTTGTAACAATGCCTGGGGTGGTCAGATAGCCAGAGCTTCTGCTGAGGCTGTTGCTGTCTGTCCGTCCATCCACAGGCCTGTGTACTAATCCAATAAAGTACCTCTTGCTTGTTGCATCCAGAGGCCCGAGTTGGATTCCTTTGAGCAGCGGAGCTGCAGATCTTTCATATCTAACATTCTGGACTATTAGACTTTCCTCTACATGGCTAACGACAATACCAAGGCCATGAGGGGACTGTCCAGCAAAGGGGTAAAGGAAATCACACTGCCAGATATTCATGTCTGTGAGAGCACAGAGGCCATGGCTCACAGGTCACTATCTTGTATTTGGGGACACGTGTGTCTCACTTGGAGGAAGAGTAGGGACTCCCAGGCACCTACCACCTGCTAGGCCCTTGGCCCGAGTAACTTCATTGACTGGTGGAACTGTTTGGTGAGCAGCACAGGCCTTCTGCCTCGGTGGACGAGGCCAAAGAGAGATGCTTCTTGCAGCCTCACACAGACAACACATGGTGTACCTCCTACTGGGAAGCGCAGTGTAGCTAATAGAAACGGAAACTGTCCCTTTGTAGAAAAGTGGTAAGCCGACCTTTATCCTTGCTATCGTTTATACTACTGTCTTAGAAACCTGAGGCTTGCAACACAGAAAATGCTGTCTCTAGATCTGCAGCGGTATCGTGAAGAAAAATTCTAAAAGCCTCCACGTCTGATTTGACAACTCTATTTTCAGAAGTTTCTGGAATCTCTTAGAGGTTATCTCTTATGCACCCAATACTATTGTCTTACTGGAACAGGAATGGATATCTAGACCATTCCTTACAATCTATTTCTGGAGCTGAATATTATTCACCTATTGGAACAAAAGTGAATGTCTGGAATATTCCATATAAGGTTTTGCAGAGCAAATTCAAGAAGGAGAATTTCAAACAAATGCCCACTGGCCCGAGGTGAGCCATTAGCTAGGGCAAACTAACATCTTCAGAGATGACAGATGGGAAAGAGAGGGGTGCATTCCTCCTATCTGAGCTAGCTCCCAGCACGGAGAAGAATCCTCAAAACAATGGCTTGAAATCCTTTCCTAAGACAAGCCCTCTGGGCCCCCTGTCAGAAACCCCACTAATCACTTCCCAAGCTCCCCACCCTGTAGCTGAAGCCTGGTTCACAACATTTACAGCTAAGTACATTATTAAAAGTCAAACCCAACAACGTTTGCCAATCCCTGGGGGAATGTGGCGAGGAATGAATAATTCTGAAAAGATCCTGGCATCTGTGTGCATTAACCACAAATGGCCATTAAGTCAGAGCAGTGCAGGGAGCAGCCTGCAGGCTGCAAAGCTCACACCCATGAGACGTGCTGGCTCTTCCCCTTTTCAGGAGGAGGCCAAGGCTGGGTCCCCACCTACCCACAGCCAGCCTGAGGGCCACCTTCTCTCCCTTTGATCCCTAGAATGAAACAGCCTAATTCCTTCTCAGCAGCTTCACCAAACACTGCAGTCAGTCACTGCCCTGTCCTTCTAGGAGGCTGCTGTAGCTACCCACCAACCCCAAGGCCAGGCAGAACAGCCTTAGAGGATGGGCCCTTGCAGTCAGCCCCCCTGGTGTGTGTGGTGGTCTGCCATATACACTGCCTCTAACCAAAGATGGGAGCACAGTCTCCATGGCAGCTGGCTCTCCCCTCTTCTGTCTCGCACTTCGCATGCTCTGGGAATGACTAGGATTCTGGATGCTGTGTTGTCAGGGAGATGGTCATACGGGCTTTGGTATCCTTATATAGTTGTGGCATTGGCTAATTACCTAGTCAGCCTGAATCCAGCTTTCATATTTGTCAAATAGGACCAAGCTTCTTCCGCTTGTAAGATTAGAGCCTTAAAAAGAGAACAGGAGACCTTGGAAGTGAAGACGGTGAGGGAGGGTCTCCTTAAACATCGGGTAGCTTTGCTTCATGTCAAATGGAGTAGGAACTCAGCCAATATCCTCAAGTGTCTCCTCAATGCAATGTGTCCCACTGAGGTTCTGTGTGTGTGTGTGAGAGAGAGAGAGAGAGAGAGAGAGAGAGAGAGAGAGAGAGAGAGAGAGAATGGGACAGGGAGGGAGAGAATTTCTGTAACTGCCACAGCTCCAGTGTGCAGTCTGGAGAAACCCATTCTGACTGGACATAAGAATCCCCGCTACTGCAACCTCACTTGCCGCAGTGTGAAGCTGCACCACAGGGCACTGCCCCACCTGTAGGCAATCTGGCTTTGAGTCACACATCCTTTCCTGATCCAGCCAGGCTGTAGGAGTCAGGACCATATATAAGGAAGAGTGGACCGTAGGCTAAGAAGGAACACTGTGCAGGGAAGTAGGTCTGTGGGTTGCACTTCCTGAAGATCTCCTACCCTGAGAATTACTGGGTCTGTGGGACACAGACGCCAAGTCTGCCCTGGGGATTCAGGTTAGGCTTGAGGCCATCAGAAAAGTTTGCATGTGCATCAGTTACTGTTAGGAGGGTTTTATGAACCCCACATGGGTTGACTTTGAGAGAGGTGTTAGTGAGTGTAGTTTCTTGGGGCCCTGATTCAAGTCTCCAGGTTTGGGGTGTCATGTTGTGGGGTTGCTTAACCTGTTTGTTTGTTGGTTTGGGTTTGTTTGAGTGCGTTTTGTGCACACAGTCTGGAGAGACAATGGGACTGGGCCTTTTACTCACTCATGGTCCCGGCACTTCCCTGCCCAGCTGGGATGGGTTCTTGACCCTTAACCATTTGTCCATTCTGCTCCCCCATCCTCACATCGCGTGTCCCTCTGCTGGGACAGGTATGGCTTGTTTCAGTGGGTGGGGGGGAGAGGGGAGGGATCTTTGTCTTCTTCCAACTTACACCTCTAGAGGGGGTCTGAGCAAGCACATAGATAAGGGGTTATGTCATCTCCATTCTGAGTGGAAGGCCATATTGCTGTGGGAGGGGAAGGCTGCTGCCCACCCCTGACCAAGTAGTTAGTGCACCCAGCATGGAGGCTATCCTCTTGTATTGGTCCCTGACCCCTGGGGACTTAGATAACAGGCTGCTCCTGTCTGAGTCTGCATGCTTCTATGAGGTCTGATGGCCAGGAGAGCCAGCGATTGTTGTTCACCAAAAGCACAGTGATTTCATAATAGACACAGGCAGCTCCCTCGAGGATCCCTGGGCTTAAGGGACAGTCACATTAAACAAGAAGCAAGAACTACCATGACAGATAAGAGAGAGTGCAGAAGGCAGAGACAAATGACATATTCAGTTCCTTTGTGTCAGTTCTTGCTAACAAGGAACACGACCTCCTCCTTCCAGGCTGGGCCCTGTGCAGCCCTGAGCTTGAGAACTCCAATGAACTCCAATGCCTCCCACGTCATCCTAATGGAATCCTCTGGATGTCTCTAAGCTCCTGGATGATTTGAACTCCAGAAGCTTGCATTTATCCCCTAGTGGGGCCAGGAGATGACTTGGTTGGTATGTGCTACCATGCAAGAATGAAGACCTGAGTTAACTCTCCAGAACTGATTATGATATGAGTTTGCAATCCCAGCACTGGAGAGCTAGAGATGGGCAGATCGCTGGTGCTGGCTGGTTAGTAAGCCAGCCTTGTCTGCTTGGTGAGCATCAGGCTCAGTGAGAGACCCTGTCTCAACAAACGAGGAGGAATGAAACTAAGGATGTCCCCACCCACTCACAAACATACCTCAGAATGAACATACTGGAGAGTCTCGAAATTTCCCACACGGAACATTTGCATGCAGACTCTCATCCTCTGCCCCATGAGACAACATTTGTTTTCTTTGGGAAGCTCTATGCCACTCCAGTTTATAGACAGATCGGTGAACATTCGGGCTGTTCCTACCTGCTGATGCCTTCTGAGCAAGGGTTTGCGGAAATCCCTTCAGCATCTTGCTCTCGGTGCTTTGGCATATGCATTCAGGGGCTGGAAGGTCGGAGAGCCTGAGAAGAGTTCTTTGGGGCACACCCACATTGTCATCTCACACCCCCACTGCCATTCACAAAGGCTTGAGCCTCTTCACATTCTCACCAATGCTGCTAGTTTCTGCTTTCGCTCTGCATCCATCCTGAGCTGTCAGGCTAGTGATACCTGGTGGGGTATTTCATTGCGGCTTTGATGTGAATTCTCTGCTGACTACGGAGGCTGAGGTTCTTTTCTGGGTTTGCCTGCTGTTTGTCGCCTTTGGATAGACACGGTTTTTAAGCCCTGGGATGCCACATAACTGAAATGAAGCCTTGTCTTCCCAGGCAGATAATCTGCTGACTGAAACTAAAAGCACTCTGGGAAGTCGCCACAGTGATTGATGCTATGGGAAAGTGCTGGGGCATGAGGTGGCTTTGTGCCTGAGGGAAGGAAGATTCTTCTGAGGATGATGGGGAGGCCTGGAGGCTGCTGGAGAAGACATGTGACTAGAGAATGTGGGAAGAGCAGAGATGAGTTCGGGTGCAAAGACCCTGAAGGAAGGGCTGTCGCTGTCTGAGAACAAGGGGACCAGAGGCAGGAGAGCAGTGGGGAGAAGTGAGGACAAGTGGCATTGGTGCAGGGCACAATACTCCTAAGGAGTCACATAGAGGCAAGTAAAACAGTGGTGGATGGAGGTTAATGCGGACACTTACAGTCAAAGCGCAGGGAATGAGCATCTCTGGAGTGCTCAGCCACAAACAGGACATCTGCATCACACTCCTTCCCCCCAAGACTCAGAGACCATCATGGAAGACAGGCAGAAAGAATAAAAGAGCCAGAGGTCAGCGAGGACCAGGATGAAAGGGTGTCATCTGAATATGACATGATCAGGGCATGCATGAACTCACAGCAACTATGACTGCCTGTGTGGGACCTGAACAAGATCAAGTTGGTCAATGTTCTAGCATAGAACGCGAGGAGTTCAAGCCTCACCCCACCCATCTAGCTGAGGAGCTGTTCATAGTTGATGGCTTATAGGGGAGGAAGAGTCAGCTTTCTTTTAGGGCATGTCTCCTGGTAGGTTGATTGTCACCCAGAGAATGGTGATAATCATGAATATTGGACTCTGTGGGATAGATACAGACATAGACATAGATGTAAACATGAAATTAGAAATGGGTAGAAGGCAGATCTGGGAGGAGGGAGAGGGGAAAAGGAATGAATATGATCAAAATAAATTGTACACATACATGAAAATTTCAAAGGACTAATAAAAATATATTAAAAGTGTCCTGCATGATGCCTAGCATAGAAGGTGGTTACTACTATTAAAGTCTGTCCATGTTATTCTTCTATGTCCCGACTGTTTTAATTTACAGGCCATTTAAGAAGAGAACCCCTCTTCTGTCTGGGAGCTGGGAGTCTGAGGCGCTGGCCCTGGGAGCAGTTCACTGGTTCTTCTGAGGATGCTGGCCTGGAGTCTGTTTTGCCTCTCAGTTATGTGTCTTCTTGCTGGGATCATTTCTCCTCTTAAGGAATTGTAGGAGCCTGGCAGTCTTTGCACAAGGGAGGCATTCCGAGGAGGTTAGGGAAGTGTGCGCAGGGATGTGAGATGTCCCGGGATGCCCAGTTATGATTGACATCACAGGCCACTCTAGGAGCCCCAGGCAGTCAGAGTCTTAAGTGGGGATCTTTGAGTGTTCTCCCTCTGGAACGATGTGGAAGGGCAGGTGTCCCAGGAAAGGCAGTGCAGTGATGGAGAGAAAGCCAAAGAGCTGGCTTTTCTGGTGCACAGAGGGGGTCTTTGCACAGCAGGATCTCTCTTAGTTAGGGTTTCTATTGCTGTGAAGAGACACCATGACCACACAGTTCTTACAAAGGGAAACATTTAATGGGGTGACTCACAGTTTCAGAGGTTTAGTCCAATTGTTATCATTGCAGGAAATGGTGGCGTGCAGGTAGACATGGTGCTGGAGAAGGAGCTGAGAATTGAGGAACATATGCTTACTAAGTACGAACATAAGTCACTCTGATTGGTTTAAAAAAGAGCTGAATGGCCAATAACTAGGCGGGAGAGAATAGGCAGGATTTCTGGGGAGAGAGAGAGCCCTGGGAAGAATAAAGGTGGGGAGATGTCAGTCAGACACTGAAGAAATAGAACATATGGTACAAAGTGGGGGTAACAGAGCCACATGGCAGAATATAGATTTAAAAATATGGGTTCATTAAGTTATAAGAGCTAGTTGGACACAAGCCTAAGCTAAAGGCCAAGCTTTCATAATTAGTAAGAAGTCTCCATGTTGTTTTTTGTGAGCTGGCAGTTCCACAAAAGAAAGTCTGGCTACAGTTGAGAGTGCTACTTTTTTTTTTTAAGACAGGGTTTCTCTGTAGCTTTGAAGCCTGTCCTGGAACTCACTCTGTAGACCAGGCTGGCCTGGAACTCATAGAAATCCACCTGTCTCTGCCTCCTAAGTGCTGGGATTAAAGGCCTGTGCCGCCACCACCCAGTGAGAATTCTACACCCTGATCTGCAGGCAACAGGAAGTGGTCTGTCTCACTAGGTGTAGTTTGAGCGTAGGAGACCTCAAAGCCCACCCCAACAGTGACACACTTCCTCCAATAAGGCCACACCTACAACAACAAGGCCACATGTAATAGTGCCTCTCCCTAGAGGGGGCATTTTCGTTCAAACCACCATATTCCACTCCCTGGCCATCAAAGGCTTGTATCCATATCTTAATGCAAAAATGTGTTCAATTCAACTTCAAACATCTCCATAGTCTATAATAGTCTCAAACTTATTTAAAATCTAAAGTTCAAAGTCTCTTCTGAGATTCGAGCAATGTCTTAACTGTAATCCCCTGTAAAAGCAAAATTAAAAAAGCAGATCACATACTTACAACATATAGTGTCACGGAATATACATTACCATTCCAAAACGCAGGGAAGGAAGCATAGTAAGGAAACACTGGACTAAAGCGAGACCAAAAACCAGCTGGGCAAACTTCAACCTCTTCATCTCCATGACAGATGTCAAAACTCTCTTCAGATCTCCAGCTCCTTTCAGTTTTGCTGACTGCAGCACTTTTCTCTCTTAGGCTGGTTCCACTTCCTGTTAGCAGCTTTCCCCAGCAGGTATCCCAAGGTTCTGGCATCTCTAACGTCTTAGGATCTCTGAGGCAATCCAGGCTTTACCTTCACAGTCTCGCTCATTGGCCACTTAAGGCCCCCCATTCAAGGACACCCCTGGGACATGCCTGGCCTCAGTGACTCCTAACCCCTTCTTCTATCTTTAAAGCCAGAACCACACGGCCAAAGCTGCCAAGTTCTGCTGCTTATTGAGGCTGGACTATGACCTCCTTGTTCAACTACATCTTCACCAGCTATCTGTTTTTACTTGTTGTATCCAATGCCTAAACTCGGCTGTTCAGGAACTTGTTCTGTAGACCAGGCTAGCCTCAGGCTCCGAGATCCTCCAGTCTCTGCTTTCCAAGTGCCTTCGGTCGGCATTTCCCATGAACATAATGTAGCTCTAAATGAAGTCTTTGAATGCACAAGAAGACCAGGAAATTAGGGACTAGATTAGGCCAAACGGGATCACTAAGGCCCAGGTCGAGTGCTAACTCAAGCACACGCAGTTGGCTACTGGTGTTTGCAGGGTCTGGATGTCAATGTTCATTCATATTGAACAGGAAAAACACAAAGAGGTGAGAGAGTATTGGGAAAAGAGAGAAAGCCATATTTCTCCTGTCACCCTGGTTGCCAACTTCTGCCTCATGAACTGAGTTAATAAGAGGAAATTCATCAGGGTTTCCTCACGCAATGGTGTGGAAGAATGAGTCTCTCTTCTCATTCTTCAGAAAGGACATATACTGTATGATTTACCTCACATATGGTCCCTAGAGTGTCCCATTCACAGAGATAGAAATTGGAATTTGGGGAGGTGTACTGGCTGCTTTTGGGTGTCAACTTGACACAAGCTGTAGTCATCAGAGAGGAACGAGCCTCAGCTGAGGAAATGCCCCCATGAGATCCAGCTGCAAGGCATTTTCTCCATGAGTTATCAATGGGGGAAGGGCCAGCCCATTGTGGGTGGTGCCATTTCTGGGCTGGTGGTCCTGGGTTCTATAAGAAAGCAAACTGAGCAAGCCATGGAAGCAAGTCAGTAATCAGCACCCCTGGCCTCTGCACCAGCTCCTTTCTCCAGGATTATGCCCTGTTTGAGTTCCTGTCCTGACTTCCTTCAGTTGTGAACAACAATGCTGAAGTGTAAGCCAGATAAACCCTTTCCTCCCCAAAACTAGCTTTTTGGTCATGGTGTTTTGTCACAGAAATAAAAACCCTGACTAAGACAGAGTGGGTGACTAAGGGGCGCAAGGTTGAAGCGGGACAGGCTCAACAAAGTGAAGACGTTAACATCCATGAACTGTGTACTTACAAATGGCAAAGTGACACATTTCAGGGCATACGTATCTTCCCTCTCTCTTTCAATCACACACACATGTACACATGTGCACACACACATGCACACACACACACACAGTTGGCAAGTGGGGAGAGAGATGCTAAAGTTAAGGCATAGGAAAGACTCTCTCATTTGCCTCTAAGGAGAACATTGCTTCTCATTGTGGGTTTATTCCTTCCCTGAAGTCTGGCAACAGCTGGGGACAGCTGGAGAGGTCAGGGTAACCTAGTTTTCAAGTGAGTAAGGATGGCCTTCCTAGAGAGGTGATTAGCAGACCTAACACCGGTAGAACAGAGTTACTTGGGAACAGCTCCTCTGGGAGGATGCTGGAAGCCCTGCTGCCCCTGAGGTGAGGGATAGAGATGTAGGGAGGTGAGGGTCAC
The DNA here is from genome assembly GCA_028555095.1 of Dicrostonyx torquatus. NCBI lineage: Eukaryota > Metazoa > Chordata > Mammalia > Rodentia > Cricetidae > Dicrostonyx > Dicrostonyx torquatus. The sequence continues at coordinate 360,802 of JAQHUG010000148.1, forward strand.
ATGAATGGCGACCTTTCCTTACCCACCTCCATTGGTGCTGTCAGGCTGCTGGACCACAGGGCTTTTAATGCTGAATCTTGTCTGCTATGACATTTTGGTGATGAATGGTGATGAATACACCAAATCAGAAATCTTTGCTGGAGAATCCCAGTGGCCATAGATGTGAAGAGGATGGTTCAGGTTGTCCAGGGCTGGAGTAGAGAGTTCAAACAACCTTTGGAGGCCCCAAAGAACAAACCTTGGAATGCAGTCATGACAGCTCCTACCACACTCCATCTGGAAATAATAATAATAATAATAGCAAAATAATAAAACAGAAGAGATATTAGTAAATCTACCAGTACTCCTATTTTTCTTGTGATAACTGTTTAGAATTTTATTTTTAAAAAATAAGTAGCCTTTATTTTTCAGATCCACTGTATGTTATTAAGGAAACAGGAGAGGAAAGAAGAGTCTCCTGGACCTCTCATCATCATCTGGCACACACACAGAAACACACAGACACACATACACATATGTGCTGGGTAGTGTTGTGTCAGCTGGACACACGCTGAAGTCATCTGAGGGATTCTCCATTAAGAAAATGCCTCTGTAAGATCAGGCTGTAGGCCAACCTGCAGGTCACGAGGGCTCAGTCCATTGTGGGTGGAGCCATCCTTGGGCTGAAGGTCCTGGGTTCTATAAGAAAGCCATGAGGAGCAAGCCAGTAAGCAGCTCCCCTCCGTGGCCTCTGCATCAGCTCCTGCCTCCAGGTTCCAGCCCTACGTGAGTTCCTGCCCTCACTGCTTTTGATGATGAGCTGTCATAGGGATCTGTGAGGGAAATCAACCCTTTCCTCCCCACGTTGCTGTGTGTTGTGGCATTTCATCATGGCAATAGTAGCCCTAACTAAGACACTCCTGCATGCACACACACAATCTCTTCCTACTGTCACCATCTCCGATGGGTGTGCTAAAACCATCACAGCTGCTATGGCAACATTGTTTATTACCAGCTGAAACCAGGAGTCGCCAACAGGACTCACACCATGTACTTACATTCTGCAGGTTTGGGTAGACGTACACATGTAGAGATGTATACATTGGAGAGACATATGTCTGTAGCACGAATAATAAAAACCCAGAGACAGATATTGGGGCTCAATCTGAAGAGCGGAAGAGCAAAGGAGTCAGCCACTGGTGCCTACTTCTACCTCAGACCAAAATGGCGATCCTGCCTCCTTGAATCCTCAGAATGAGAATGAGAGACCCATCTCCTCTCTTCTTATATTCTTCTCTAGTGCTGGGATTAAAAGTGTGCACCACCGCTGCCCGGCTGCTATGGTGAGCGAGCGTGGCTACTGGGGAAAAAGGTGTGTATCATCCATGGGTCTGTATGGCTGACCAGAGCGGCTGTTTTACTCTCTGATCTTCAGGCAAGCCTTATTTATTAAAATAAAAATAAAATATCACAGCATCCATGTCCACCAGCACAGGCACAGATGACCTGCTGAAAACTCTGTGCTGGAACTTATTTTGTCTCTCACTCCTTACCCAGGACCTGTGGTGGCACCCGTCCTCTGATTATCTCACAAGCTTTGCCTTTCCTAGAAGATTACGGGGTTAGCTTTCAGCCTGCCAACCTCTAACCTCATAAAACCCAAAAGTTAAGATCTTTGTTCTAACACATTGGGGGGATTAACAAAATGGCAACTTCATCTGGTATAATTTCATTATTAAAACTTAATCCTTACTCATTTTTTTAAAGAAATTATTAAATGTTTTCCCTGCCAAGAAGTATGGAGACACCATCTAAATGTTAGGTTCCCCATCACTGTAGGTCACACCATCAGTTTCGTTCATGGAGGGCCGGATAGCCTCAGCCAGCACGTTGGAAAGGGAACCCTAGCATAGGCAGTAAGGTCTTTGCGATATTGACTGAGGACAGGAGCCAGGTCGTCCTGAGCTGTGTGCACTGCCAGTACTTAGAGCCCAGTTCCCCCAGGGTGCTTGGCTGTTGCCATCACTTCTCCATGAAAGACAGGGTCTGGCAATTCCAGAACCACAAAGCTGCTGGAGAACCCAGAAGCTGCTCCTCCTGGAAAGACAAGGGAGTGAGCCCTCAGAGGAGGGCTGCCTTTCCTGCTTCCAGAGCTCCCAAGGAGTGAAAGTCCACTCCTCTGCGGCCACAGGTCATTTTTAACAGTCTTCATTCGGGAGTGTGGAGAGACCGCTCAGGGTTTAAGAGCACTTGCCCCTCCAGCAGAAGATCTAGATTCGGTTCCCATTACCTACATAATAGCTCACAGCCATTGCTAAAACTCCAGTACAACTCCACCTTGACTTCCATGAATATCAGGCGTGTGTATGGTGTGTTACATAAATGCAAGCAAAATGCTTAAGTACATAAAATAAATAAATCTAAAAAAAAAATCTCTGTTGCAAATGTCCTTGTGCCTTGGCTTACATAAAGTCACACACACACACACACACACACACACACACACACACACACACACTCACACACACACCCCAGAAGGGGACTTGGGAGTCAGCTAGGACCTCAACCTGACGGGTGACTGAAATCACACCGTCAAATCAGCCTGAGGTAGAGCAGAGGGGCCGCTAATGTTGCCTCTGCCCAAGCATCTGTCTGTGTGGGATCCCCCAGTGTGAATGACTTCATTTTCAGCCAATAAGTCAAGATGGGAGGGAAGCGGAAGGAATCCCCATGAGCCCGGCCCCACTCATGGGACCACAAGACACCTGGCCATGGCTCTGATTCTCTGGTGCCGAGAATAGGGTTCATGTCCTCTCATAGGATTTATGGGTATCTGCATGGGCTCCTGTTCTGCCTTAAGGGGTAGCTGCTGTCTTACAAGTGTCCAGCTGAATCAACCCAGGTGATAAGAGCCCAGGTGATAACAGGGCCACCTCCCCTTGCTTCCAGGACCATCCTTTTGCCAGGAGTTTCCAGCTATTCTCTCACTTCAGCTTAAGGCTGAATGTTCTGGTCCTGCTTACAGCCTTTTAGAGCCAGCAATTTGAGACTGTGGAAGAGCTTCAGGTGTTCCAAGGAAGGGTGACATCGCTTCTTCCCACCTCATGTATCAGTCACCAAGAAGGAAAGAGACAACTTGCCACCCAATATTTATTCCTTTCTGGAAGTTTCATGCACCTAGTTAACTTGGGACAAATTAACCCTAGTTAGCCTTGGGTCAGACTCTGGCTTCCCTCTCCAACAGCCGCACAGGCAGTGAGTGGGCCCCCTACCCTTCTCATTCATTGCTAGAACTGTCTGGCATTTTGCTATGTGCATAATCAGAGTTGATTTGCTTGGGAATTTACACTTTTAAAGCCTTTTCATAGCCTGTGTTCTGTCTGTGCTTCCTGAGAGTCCAGCGGGAAGGACTAACAGTTGGGAGCGGCTGTCCACCTTTCACAGCCGAACAAAGCAAACAAGGCCCTTAGGGGACTCTAGCTCTGGGCAAGTAGCAGGGGCAGACTTTATTATCACACATTCTCGCTCCTACTCACATCTCCCTTCTTGGGGGGCTGAGACGACCTTCTCTCTTGATTTTCCACTCCTAGTCTGCTCCAATCACTATTGTTTCTTCTGAGATTCGTTTTTGTAAGTTCTTCATCCATTTGGCCCCAAACTGGCTCAGAAATTGAAAACAAAAGTTGAGGATTGAATTTTGGGGAAGTTCTGAATATTTTTTTTTAATAAAGACTTGGTTTCAGGTTAAATCCATCAGTTTCTGAGATGTGAACTAAGATATGCATGCACACATGTGTACACACACATTCACATTGAGAGAGTGTCAAATCACAGTTAGTTGGTACCCAGCCTTGTACACTGCATGGATAACCACGATGGTTGCTAAGTGACTGAACAAAGGGACCCCCCCAACACTCTAGACAGGACTGCACGGGGGTGATTACATCTCTCAGAACACCATGTATTTCAAAACCTGTGAATAGTTTATTTCTGAAATTCCCATTTAATATTCTCACACTATAGTTGATGACTGATAACTGAAATCACAGGGGTGAGCCTGAGACAGTGAAGATGTGTGTGTGTTCATGTGCACCTGTGTCTGTCTGTGTGTCTATGTGTGTGTCTGTGTGTGCCTGTGTGAGTGTTTGTATGTGTGTGCTTGTGTGTGTCTCTGTGAATGTTCATGTGTGCCTATGTCTAAGTCTCTGTGAGTATCTTTGTGTCTATGTGTTCATGTCTCCATGTGTGCCTGTGAGCGTGTGTGTGTTTGTGTCTGGATATGTATGTGCATACCTGTATCTTTCTGTGTGTCTGTATCTCATTGTATCTGCGTCTCTATGTGTCTGTGTCTCTGTGTGTGTCTGTGTTTATGTGTGTGTTTGTGTGTATGTCTGTGTCTATGTGTGTGTGCATCTCTGTGGTATGTGTCTATGTCTCTCTGTGTGTCTGTGTCTCTGTATGTGTCTATGTGTGTCTGTGTCTATGTCACTCTGTGTGCATGTCTATATCTCTGTGTGTGTCTGTGTCTATGTGTGTGTGTCTATGTCTCTCTATGTGTGTCTGTGTATGTGT
>JAQHUG010000148.1:365748-395643 GCA_028555095.1 Dicrostonyx torquatus
TGTCTATGTGTGTGTGTGTCTATGTCTATGTGTGGTGTCTGGCTCTGGGTCTACATATGTATGTTAGCCTGTATGTGAGCAGGAGATAATTGGATAAATGTCTGGCACCGTGACTAAATAGCTCTCAGTTCAATGTTGAAGTTTCTTATGACTACAAATATCTCTCCCTATCAGGATGAGACCAGTGTAAGTATGTGAAATGAGGCCTGACTCCTGTTTCTGCTCATTTTCCTCTGGCCTCTGTCCCTCTCCTTCCCTGAAGAATTTGCCCTCTAGCCCAGCTGCTCCTCCCCTAGTGTGGCCATCTCTGTGTAGCTAATACAAGCAGGTACTTTGGTGGCTGGCTGCCACAGTTCCTCCATGAAGCTCTCCTGTGCCCATCCCCAAGCACAGCCTCCTTGCTGGAGTACTCTGTGCCCCAAAGTGAGCTTCTTTCCATCACAGGCCAAGCAGGACCACACTCCGGCTCTTGGTTCCTAGATCCTTCGGTAACTGGTTTCTTTCCTGCCCTTCTTCCACTTGCTCCCTGCTCTGGACATGAATGATTAATCTCTGCCCCAGGTCTCGGGCACCTCAGGGCTCCCCACATCTTCCTAGGAGAATTGCTTCAGGTTTTGTGTGGCTGGCTGCTTTCTTTGTTGTGCCCAAATGGTTGCCTTTTCCATGCTAACTCGGCCTCACACATGGGAGTGTTTGTGCACATTGACTCCTGTACTTTAAATGGGCAAAGTGTATTAAATCTGAATTGTATTTCGGGAAAGCCATTCCCCCACAAAAGAAAAAAAACAAAGCAAGTACCCTTATTCTCCTGAGGGTCGTGTCAGCTCCATGAGAATGTTACCATTCAGCCTTGTCCCTTTGAAAGGAAAACGGAGAACAGAAGGGTTACCTCACCCCTCTGCTGTCTGGGTGGCACAGCTCCACCCTGATCCGTGCAAAGACTCTCTCAGATGGGATGCACCCACATCCCCTCAGGGCTGGCCTGCCTCTCCATCCCACCCAGCCTCCTTGAGGGACTCAGGCACCACTTAAGGAACACCAGTGCTGCAAAGCCAACAGCCTGAGGGTGGGGCAGGCATAGAGGCAGGATTTCGTTTCTGTTTTAATCCTGAGGATTAGCCACAGCTGTTGTGCGTTCGGCCTGCTTCTTTCCATTCACAGCTGCTCCTCACACTTGGCTCTACAGAAGTTCAGGCTGTGGAGGTGGAAGTGGCTCAGATTAACAGTTTGCTATTTGACTGCAGTTTGTTCTAGATGTGTTCCCTTCATGATGGATGAAGAGGGGGCATCTTCTCTGTTTGAAGCTGTGATGCAGGAAAAATCTTGGGCTCCAGGCACATGTGACTTCTAACTTGCACTTTTCTTTCTTTCTTTCTTTCTTTCTTTCTTTCTTTCTTTCTTTCTTTCTTTCTTTCTTTCTTTTGTCTCTTTCTAGAACTTTCAAGGCAGTCGGTAGAAATTTACACAGGACAGAGGAATGTGCACCAAGACCAGACTAACTCACTGGGTGCTTAAGCTCTAGTCAAAGCCAGTGTGGTGTTTTAGGAAAGCCACCTTCCGATTCTGTGTTTACTCATCTTTTCTTCCTCTGAGCAGAGCCACCATTTTCAAAGGTATTGGTACTTCCCCTAGGATGTGCACAGATGCCTATGAGCCTTTGGGGGAACTCTGTCTATATCACAACAGAACGGACACACACCAGATAGCTCTCCATCTACAGGTGCACGTTTCTCAGGAGTGCACTGAAACATAAGCAAAACTGGTGACAAGTTCATCTTTACTGTCACCATGACTATGTATGGGTTTTCGAAGGAGACACACATGCCTCTGGGCATGCTTTGAGGAAGTTTCCAGATAGGTTTAACCAAGGAGGGAAGACTCACCCTGAACGTGGGTGGTGTCATCCAGTGGGTAGGGGGCCTCAGACTGAGTGAGAAGGAGGAGCCATCTGAGTAGCATGCATTCATTGCTCCCTGCTTCCTGACTGTGGATACAATGTGACCAGCTGCCTCTCTCCCCCACTGCCATGCCTGCCCCACCTTGATGGGCCGCACATGCCAGCTTTGATCCAAGGTAAACCCTTTCCTCCTTAAGTGACCTGCATGGGGCATTTTGCCACAATAGTAACATAACAACTAATATAATTGATGTATCCAACCTGTACCCTTTACCCATACCACCGTGAGGAGTAAGGACCAAAGAAAAGGAGGAAATGGACAAACTTGTTCACAAAGTCTGTTTATAGGAAGAAAAGCAAAACCCTCGATCACGGATCAGCAAACTATACTTAGGCTCTGCTTTCTTTTTGCATTGACTATGAACTGAAATTTTTTTAAAATTGCTTTTAAAAGAATGTTTTCTAAGAATAGGAAAAAGACAGCGAGTAGATGATAGAGACCGTCTATGGCACACGGAACCTCAAATCCAATCTTTGACCTCTCAGGCTACACTGGAAGAACTGCCTTGAAACATAAATTAAACTTGAGGCGTCCAACTCAGGCTTGTTAGGCAGGACTCTTTGATACAAAGAGCTATCCAGGGCTGTGTGTCACAGGTTGGACATCACGGCTGGGCAGCCCCTTACAAAGCTTACTGGTTAGAGGGTTTGGGACCCTTTGACAGCCAAAGGCCACCCATCAAATACTTTCTTAGACCCAAGGGAAGGACCAGGGGTTTCAGTTAGAGGCCCTTGTAACCTCCTAAAAGACGATGCAGGATCCATGAGCATAGAGCCCCCATCTGAGGTTTTCATGGCAAATAGCAGCTCATGGGTCAGCTCTGCCATCTCCGCAAGTAGGGGTAGATGCAGGGAACCAAAGCCAGTGAAGCTCGGGTTTATTGTGGTGCAAAAAGCAGCCACAGCTTCTCTGGGCCAGAGTCAGCCACCTCTGTCCAGGTGGCTCATCCCTGTATGGCACCAGGAGCCCCGTGTGCTCTACAGCAGCCACAGCTGTCATTGCCACCGAAATCTCACGGTTCCTGTGTTTCTGTTTTCTGTATGGCACCAGGAGCCCTGTGTGCGTTGCAGGCAGCCATAGTGGCATTGCCACTGAAATCTCATGGTTCTTGTGTTTCCGTTTCCCCCCGCCCTGGCACTGTGATAAAGTCCCCTGACCAAAAAACAATTTAGGGAGAAAGGGCTCATTTTGTCCAATGGCTCGGTCGTAGAGTCCATCGTGGGGAAGGCATGGTGGCTAAAGCGTGAGGCAGCTGCTCACGCTGCACCCACAGTTGGGAGGCAGAGACTGGCGAACGCTGGTGCTCAGTGCCCTGTCTCCTTTTTATTCTCTCTGGGAGCACAGTCCGTGGAACGACGCTCCCCTGCTCAGAATGGGTCTTCTCAACTCAATCAGCTGAATCCAGCTCGTCCCCACAGGAGTGTCCAGAGGTCTACCTTCTAGGTGAGTTTAGATCCTGTCAGGTTGACAATCAGTATTAGCCAAAGGATTTCTTTGTAAAAACCAGAACTTGAAACCCCAAAGAGCCCTGACTGGCAGGGGAAGCAAGAGTGTCTCAGGTGAGTCCTTGGAAGGATGGCATGTTGGTCAGGGTCTTCTGACAAGCAGGTGGCACAGCATGATTGGACTTACCAGAAGAAACACCTAGGAGGTCAAAGGACAGGGTGACAGGTGGAGGGGAGCTTGGAGAGCACATTCCCGAAGCTCCACGCTGGAGTCAAGCTACTCTGCAGTGGGGACACAGGCATGGGCCTCAATACCTTGGCCTGCGAGCTGGAGTTGGCCATAAAGTTGTCCGGGGCCAGAGGCTGCCAGCATAGTGTACTAAGGTAAAAGCTCTGTTCTTTTGGGTGACAAAGCAGTGTGCCTTTAAGAAGACCACACTAAGCATTAGAATACAAATTTGCATTTTATTGCCAACATCAACCTAAACGACTGTTTATTAGCTTCAAGACTGATTGAAAGGATGCTGACTATTTGAGAGCCTATTTATAAGTATTTCTGTTGCTCAAGAACATGCCCTCGCAAAACATCAGGGTCAGAATATAATCATTTTTGAGATGCTTTCTACCCAGTACCAATTTTTTTTTTCATATCGTCTGAAGTATTTTGCTCTATACCCTGAAATATGTGAGACTGCTTAGCTCCTTGAACAAGATGAGCTTGGGATAGTCAAGCTTTGGGGGGGGGGGATGCTACAGATCTTTCCTCGTGGCCTTTAACCAGTTTCGATGGAGTCTCTGAGCACTAGAAGACTAGGCATGCTTTTCTCGACACTGTGAAACCAGCAATCATTTTACCCCTACTTTGTGAGTCCACGTTTTCTGAGAGACAGAGGCCAAGACAGGACTGACCTTGCAAGACTGTCAGGGACCATTTGCCCTAATAATTACAGAAGGTCATCAAAGGCCCTTAACTTAGAAAGTTTAGCAGAGCCAGCTAGGACTTTTGACTCTAGGAAGCTTACAAAGATAAGGAAGCCATTGCCTCCAGGATGTTTACAGAGATTCCCCTCTTCCTTAGTTAGCTATCCACAAAAGAATGTTTTTGTTTACACAGGTATGCTAGTTAGCTAACTAGGTGTTTATTACCCCCAGTTCCTGCTCTCTGCATCAACCCCCACCTCAACAGCTTCCCATTTCGGAGCAGTATATATACTGATGTTGTTCCTTAATAAAATGAGACCTTGACAAGAGAGATTTTGCTTGGTCTCCTTCTTTTCTCTCACCCATGATTTTCAGGTAGGAGCCTCTTCGGACCCTGAATAACTGGACCCGGGGGTCGGGATCACAAGACATTGGCTAGTGTATCTTCAGCAAGGGAAATAGGAAGGGGAGCTGGAAGACCGGGAGGGCTGTACCAAGGCTGTGAAGACTGAGCCACTAGAGTCAGGGAAGGAAGGGAGTTTGGTGGAGAAGCACCCTCAAATACCGTGCAGTAGTCTGGGTGGGTGTTCCCGGGGCCAACTCTGCCCATCTGAGGAGTCTCAGATTCCCCAGAATCCTCAGAATGGCCACTATATTCCTGCCACCCCGGGCACTGGCTAGGTTCAGACTGCAGCAGATGTGACTTCACTGCTGAGGGAGTGACAGATTTCAGAGCCACACTGGTGCCTCCTGACACTCTCCTCTTTGGAGATCTGAGGGATGCATTTCCATGGCAACACAAGAATCCTATCTGTTGATCCATCATATAGAGGCATCTGAGTGCTGTGTGACTGATTTACATGAGGTTTTATGTAATTAATATTTATCCTAATTTATGGTTATCTCTTCACCTATTTATCAAACTTTTAAAATGTTTATTCTGTTGTCAATTATGCATATGACAAGGGCACGGGACATGGTTCAGGTGCCCTCAGAGGCCTGAAGAGGTAGATCCCTGTAGAGCTGGAGTTACTGGTGGCTGTGAGTCGACTGATATGGATGCTGGGAGCCAAACGTGGGTTCCCTGCAAGAGAAGTACCTGCTCTTAACCATGAAGCCATCTCCCCAGTCTTTGTTTATTCTTTTTTTTTTTTTTTTTTTTTTTTGAGACAGGATCTTAGTGCATAGCTCTGCCATCCCAGAACTCCCTATGGAGAGCAGGGTAGCCACAGACACGGAGATCCTTCTGTCTCGGCCTCCTGGGTGCCAAAATTAAAGGTGTGCCACCATGCCCAGCCCTTTTTGGCTTTTTATACAGATCTTTTTTTAAAAAATTATTATTATGTATACAGTGCTCTGCCCGCATGTACACCTGCAGTCCAGAAGAGGGCACTAGATCTCATTACAGATGGCTGTAAGCCACCATGTGGTTGCTGGGAATTGAACTCAGGACCTCTGGAAGAGCAGCCAGAGCTCTTGACTTCTGTGCCATCTCTGCAGCCCCATATACAGATCTTATTTTAGTCTAATTTATCCCCTTTCCTTCCTTTTTGTTCTCTTTCTATCACAGTATTGAGGAGTGAACTCATTTGGATTAAACTTTTATATTTAACTTTTGACTAGCGCTAGAATTTAGCATAGAATTTAAAGTCAGCTGTAAATATTTTTAAAATGTCTAGCTGCTACTTAATTTCTCCCTTGCAATTTAGTAAGCAAGTCCTACCTTCTTGTTCAGTTAAAATTCAACTTTTAGCAAATATTATGTTATATTATTTTGTGTTGGGGGAAGGTATACGTATTGTGGTAGTGGTGGTGGTGACAGTGGTGTGTGTGTACGTGCGTGTGTGTGAATGTGTAAGTATGTGTGTGTGTGTCTGCAATGTAAACTGTTCTGTGTGCGCTGTTTACCCAGCCCCACACTCAACACTCAGTGCCAGCGGCAACTCAGCAGCCATGGTAGCACTGACCTCACACGCATCAGGGAAGTATATCACGGGTTTCAAACAACTAGCTCACACTCTCCTGTCACCTCCATTCTGTGGAGGAGGGCTCTGGGAAGCAGTTGGTAAGACTCATCCAGGTAGCATGTGTCCACCGTGGGACTTCAATGAACGTCTCCCAGCCTCACGTCTGCTTACACACGGGTGTGTCAGAACTTCCTGACTGTGTTCCTGACCCATCTGCCTCTCCTCACTCTCTGTCTCACTTCTGAAGACCAACTTTGGGGGCTTCTGAACATCGAAACAGGCCAGCCACTTCTTTGCTCCTCTCCCTTACTTCCTCCTCTTGTCCATTTCAGCATCATCCTGAATGGGCACTGACTAAACCCCAGCTAGATGGTTAAACATCATCCTGAATGGGCACTGACTAAACCCCAGCTGGATGATTAAAACAACTTCCCCGTCGAGGGCTATGGCTTGTCCCGAAGGGTTGTTCTGAAGTCCAGATGCTGCATTCTTTAATAACAAAGACATTGAGTCTCCCACAGATGAGGACCAGTGGTATGAAATCAAAGCGTGGACCACATTTTGAGGTCTTGGGAATGATAGGACTGTAGGAGAGGGGCTCTGTCCAACCCAGTCGAGTGGAAGAAAGATGAGTTATTCATACAGAAAGGAAGGTAGGGGAGGCTCATGACCATCCCCTTGAGCATGCAGTGGTATCTTTGACCTCAGTGTGAAGTCATGAGGAGGCAGGAGCCTGTGTGGGAAGCTCAGTCTTCTCAGCACCACCGTTTATTGCCTCCTTGTCCCTACGGGGGGTCTCCAACAGTGTCCCTGCTTCCCTGTGCTCACCTTGATGGGCTCCACCCAGTTTTGTCTTCAAGATCTTGCTGAACATCTGTGTAGCAGATGGGACCGTCCTCATAGTTGTCCTGTGCTTCTGGTAGAGGTCACATGGTCATTCACATTGCCAGCTCAGGCTGCCTGGCTATAACAGAGTGCTGATTTGTTCTGCCCGCGTGACTGAAGCCTGCATCTGATCTGCAGATGGGATGTGGGCTTGGGATGATGCGAACAGGGGCTGGAAGGTGGGACTGTTTGGGAGCCAGACTTCATGTGTGACAGCAGGGAACAGATGGCTTTGATGGGAGAGTGACTTTAAACTTTCCTGGTCTCTTATAGCTCAACCTTTTTGTCCAGGAGACCTCAGATAGACAGTGCCAGTGCTAGCCAGTAAAAGACCAAGATTCCAGTGAAAATCCTGTCCAAGTGGAGCTCAGCTTAGGGGTTAGCTCAGCAGTGGATTAGTGCTTCTGTTTTTCTCTGGATTTGTAGCCTTAGACTATTTTGTACTGGAGAGGTGAGCCATTCCCTTTCCATTTAAGATCCCCAAATGTGTTACAGTCCTAGAGTCTGGGAATCAAAGCCCAGCTTTATTATATGGTACAGTTGGTGTTCATTGTCAACATAACAGGCTTTGGTGTCACCTAGCAGGTAAACCTTTGGCCACATCCATGAGGGACTGTCTTGATTAGGTTAACAGAAAATGGAAAGATGTCCCCTAAATGTGGGCAACCCTATGCCATGGCCTGGGTCCTGTGTTACATAAAATAAGAAAGCTAGCCAAGCATTTACTGCTCTTTCCTTCCTGACTAAGGAGGGAGACAATGAGTCCCACTGCCTCAGGCTGCTGCCACCAGAACTTCTGTCCTGTGGTGGGCTGTGCCTTCACACTGTGAGGCAATATAAACATTTGTGGCAGTGTTTTATCATGGCAATGAGGGAAGGGACAAACATACCGGAAGCTTAGATTTTTATTACCAAAATAGAGTGCACTAATGGCCCTCTTGGAGAACAAACCAGAACTGGATCCATGATAATTTCAAGCTGAGACTTACAACTTGTAGGAACTGGGCAAGTTATATAGAGCTAAGCGCCCAGCAGGATCTGGGACGCAGGTGGAGAATGCAGAGGGCTGTGGAGCCTGGAGGGAGCTGACTCCAGTCCTGCCTGCCCCACCCCTGGCTTCATGCTCTGCAGCACGGAATGCTGAACAGCAGCCTGGTTTTCAGAAGAGCAGAAGGCAGGAGATCAGGTCCCATCAGGCCTCCGGGCAGCAGCTGCTGCTACTCGGAGAATCTGCAGAGAGAGACTCTTCTGCTAAAATAAGTGCTGAGACGGGGAGGAGCTCCTGGAGCTCTTCACGGCTGGGAAGGTCTACCGTAGAAAGCTGGGCAAGAGCAGTGTGCCCGGGGGTGCCCCTCACCAGCCTGCCCCCATCCCCAGTGCAGCACCCAGGGCAATGCCCGGAGTGCAGGTGTAGAAAGAAATGGAAGTTTAAATCTGTATACTCAGAGCGTGCAAAGCAGAGCCCAAATCTAAGACCTGATGGCTGGCATGTCACTGTCGCTTCCCAGATTATAAAGGAATAGATACATTTCAGAAGTCCTTTCTCAGTGGATGAAATATTTGTGTTTGATTTCTGCTCTTTGTATCTGTCAGACAGATGTTATTGTGGTCCAAAGTCTTGGGTATAAGGTTGTTGTTTGCTTGTTTGAGACAAGGCCTCCCATCAGGGTGACCTTCAATTCTCTGTATAGCTAGGATGACCTTGAACTTCTGATCCTCCTCCCCCTCCCCATTTCCAGTCCCACGTGCTGGAATTACAGGCATGCCCCATCACACCCAGTCTGTGCAGTGCTGTGGATGGAACCCTGGACTTCATGCATGTTAGGTATGTAATCAACCACTGAACTATTTCCTCAGCTCCAGAACGTTGAGTTTTCATTCCTGCCCATAGGTTCCTGAAGAGCTTGTGGCCGCGTTAGGGAGGTCGGACTTGACTCTGGACTCTAGTAACTCTGTTGATTGAATCTCTTGTTCTCCTTAGGACAGTGGCAAGGAAGATGTGGACACTTTAATGGCTACCTGTATGGGTCTTCTCCTAGGACCTGATCCGCTAGTAAAGTCATGCCACATGGCTCTAAATCAACTCTCAATGGAATAACCCTCGGAAAGGTCCATCAGGAGGCGTCAAGGAGTCACGTGGATGGAGGCCTGGGTGTGTGATCTACTGCGGGGGGCGGGGTGGTGGTGGAGACTGGGGTCCACAGTCTACTTTGACCCTTGCCCAATACGAGAGTTGTTTTGTTTTGTTTCCCAATGAGGTCAGGGCTGAGCTCTGGCTCTGGACACCTGGCCCCAACTGCCAACAACGGTAAAACCAAAGCAGAAAGGGCTCCCTTCAAACCCCATGTGCCCTGCTGCCTTTCTGTGATACACACGTCTCCACTGTGGCCTTTGGAGATGCGGCTGGTGTTGCCTTCTAGGAATGCCTTGACGCAATCCTGGCACAGACTTCTGATCCCATGGCAGGGCCTGTGGAGATGACTCCCACTGCCTGGCTGGCCATAATGTAAAACAGAACCTTCAACAAAGTGTCTTTTTGGCCTGGGGCACTGTATGCTATAGGGCAAATGTGATTACTTAGTCGTTCTGCACTGTTTCAAAGGCATCATAGGGAAGAGGCTCGATGGCTCACCACTGGTCCCCAGGGCAATACAGAGGAGCCCTAGTTGATGTCTAGTAGTCACAGATGGGTGCTCTTTCCTGAAAGGTCCAGGCGCACAGCTTTGGAAGGCCATGGGCTTCACAACAAGCTAGTTCTTCTTCAAGTCTCTCGCTGTCAAAGGGGAGCCTAGTGGTCAGTGTGGGTTAAGTTATGCCGTGGTAACAGGCACAAAGTGTCGAGTGGTGTCATCGCCAGTGTTTGTGCCTTGCTTGTCCCATGTGCCTCTCAGAAGTTGGGAGCTATTCCATTCCCATTCACTCAGGGTCATGGAAGGAGGGGACTTCACTGTCGAGAGTCACATGGCCATTCAGACTCACTCTTAAAGCCTTCTGCCCACAATTCACACACAAACCTCTCATATCTCCTAGTCCCAAAGTTTGGCCACACTAACCTCAAGCATAAGGAAGTATGATCCCACCCTCTGCCCATGTTGTTGGAAATACACCACTGCACCCGAGGAAGAAATTTATAGTTTTCTTCTCAAGAAGAGACATCCTAGGAAGACTTCCACTGAGACCCTTCTGGGTCATTCAGATCTGCAAAGACTTCTCTGCAGGTGAGATTGGCAAGGGGCTGGTCCGGAGGTTGAACTCACACCCCTCTGCAGCAGTGAGCACGCTGGGATTGGGTGCAGGGTGATGTCCACCTCCTTCTGTCTTCAGGACAGAGGACGCACAGGGGATGCAGATGGGTCTTCACCAATGGAAACCAGACCAGCAAGAAGCCCAGGAGGGGCTCTAAATCCAAATGCATACTCTAGTATAACTTTACCTTCCACACAATAAACAGATATAGCAAATCCCCTTTCTTGGGGCTTATGAGTAATTATCACACTAAATCCAACAAGCCTCTCTTCATTCTTTCATTTCTCTCATTTTAAATAAAATTCTCATCAAAGCTTCTTTACACTATAACCCACATACAGGAAGATACGCTCATATGAGCAGTCAGAATAAACATCTACAAACAAACACACACAGAGCCAACCTGCAGCTTGCCAGCTAAACAGCATTTAAATCTGATATGGACATGAATAATTTGCATTAATATGGATTTTGCTTTGTTGACGTAAGTTTAAGGTTAATTTTGCTGTATATATGTTTCTGATCTTAATTAAGGTATTATGATTGTGTAGTTCATTTAAAAATGTAATGTATAATTAGGAAATATAGATTGTTAATAGATAATCATCTATAATAGTTTAGTTTGTAGTCATGTTAGATTTCCTAGATATGCATAGATATATTTCAGTTAGATAGACATTCTTCATATCTTTCAAAGACAACAGAACATGGCATTTAATGTTTTAATAACTTAGGGATTTTCATGACAATGAGACATATCTGCTCCTGGCAGCACCAAGCTATTTCCTGAAGAAGATGGGCATCGAAGAGGCTCCTTATGGAGTTTTCTAGCCATTTGGGCAAGAAACTGCTCTTGCCTGGACTGCTTAAATGGACACAAAGAACCCGCAGAAAGAGGACTGCTGAACTTGCCTAAAAGGTGAGATGATCCTTCAGGGTTCCTGATTCATAAAAGAGTCTGCGAGACATTCTGCAGGACACAAAAGAAAGTGACTGAACTGTCTTTGAATTTTCCTGCTTCATGGAAATGTCTGCTGGACGCTATGGGCCTGTAGGCTGAAGATGGATGCCCCAACGGTACAGAGGAACTTTGGGTGACTGTCCAGGCAGCGAGATGTCTTTGTCACTTGTAGAGTTTTGTAAGTTGCTTATTTCTTGTTTAATTAGGTAATATTATATCCTTCTGGAGTCTTTGATGTGATTGAAGAATGGATAGTTATAGTTATAGTTTTCCTTAGTTATGATAAAAGATAAAATATATATAAATATTGTAACTGTAATTCTTACTTGATAACTGTTTTGTTATATGTAATTTTACTATGTTAAAATGAAAGCCTTTCTTTTTTGTTTAAACAGAAAAAGGGGAAATGAAGGAGGGTTCATCTGTATTTCTGTGCTTTGATTGGTTAAATAAAGAAGCTGCCTGGGCCATTTGATAGGACAGGACTTAGATAGGCAGGGAAAAGAAAAGAGGACGCTGGGAAGAAGACTGGGTCAGAGCCAGTCTTCTTGAAGCTCCCGCCGCAGATGGATGTATCTTAGAACAGTCCGGTAAGATCACCACCTCGTGGTGACATACAGACTTTTATAATGGGTTAGTTTAGATGTGAGAAGTAGCCAAGAAAAGGCTAGAGATAATGGGCAAGGCAGTATTTAAATTAATACAGTTCTCCTGTGCTTATTTCGGGCATAAGCAAGCAACCAGCCCCTGAGCGGGCCGGGCAGTGGATACAGAAGGCTTTTGGGGTTTTTTGTTTGTTTGTTTGTTTGTTTTGTTTTGTTTTTTACCTAGGGTGCAGTATGTCTATAACTGTAGACTAGAATGCTATTGGCTGGTCTACAGGTAGATCAGCCCAGACGTTCCTCCTCACAAATTCATTCCCACAGTACCCTAAAATGTGAGACTCCTTCATCAGGACTCAAATACACATTGGCTCTGAGAACCTGCCAAAATCCAGCTGTCTTCAGAGACACTCCATAGACATTACTCCTGTCCATCACCAGAGTTTCTTAAACGTCTAGTGCAGATCAAAGTAAAAATGAAAACTATATTTGCTCAGGTTGGAATCTCTGTAGAGTCCTAGTCATACACTGAACAGTTCCAGGTGACATGGGACATGTGTCTGTTCGATGCGAAAGGAACCAAAGAAAAAATGATGTCCCTCTATCAAACGACATAAATGGAGTCAGAAGTTTTGAGCACACAGCGTGTGGAACATTTGGATGTGGGACATTTTTGCACCAATGACGGGACATTAGGCAGCTCTGCTCTGAGGTTCTGGTGCCTCTGCAGTATGGGTCCCTCCAGCGAGACATCCAGAGAAGGTGAAAGAGATCCAGTTCTCACACATCTGATGGAACCTGCAAGGAGAAAAGGATGGACATGCTGCCCCTTGGCAGGCACAGCTAGATGAGAAGATCCTCTCCAGGGATGAGAAGACCCCGTAAAGCACAGCCTGGTGCCTCCAACTCAGCTGCTTCCCCCACCCCGTCCACAGCTTCCAACACCACTGTCCCGACAAAGGCCACAGCTGTCCTGGGAATGTCCAATGAAAGGTATGCCCACCAAATGGGACACCTTGATCGTGGGAACTTTCCAAGCCCTTGTTCCTCTCACAGGAAGCCTCTAATTCTCTGGCAGGATCCTGGGAGCACAGCATCCTTCTCAAGAGGATGTGCCACCCTGCAGATCAAGGACCAGCTGAAAGCTGGCAGATGAGGCTGTTGCCACCACCTCTCATTCTGCCCACCACACCCTGCTGGGTAAAAACAATAAGCCAGCTGGAATCTCTAACACAACAATGCTGAATCCACATGTGGCTTCCACCTCCCATACAGACCCAGAGTAAACAACCTCATTACATTGCCAAATGTGAGAACATCTCTTCTGAAGAATTCTCAAGCAAGATGATGATCCATGGCTAGAAAACGGTGTCATTGGCTCCATAAATATGGTGACATAAATCCTGGCACGTGTCCTGTTGGGTAGGTGGAAACTGGCACTGGGATGAAGACAAGAATTGTACTGACTAGGTGGGGGTCCCAGTTGATAGCCTAGGGTGACTCTCAGGAAGTGGAAACTGAAACTGTTCACTCTGGGCTCCTAGATCTGGGACTTCAAGAGAAGAGTGTCCCCAGGGTACTTGACCATGACTGCTTCCATCCCTAAGGAGCAACCAGATACCTTTGCAGAGCATGTGACTCTGGCACATTGCTGGCATTCTGTCCATCGGCATCTGTCTAGCTCACCATAAGCGTGCCCACGCTCTGCCCTCTAGCCCCACTGCACAGCCTGCAGGAGCTCTGCAGTCCCCACGCCGGTCACCTTTGGAGGGCAGGGGACACTTCTGTGGTCAGAAGCCTATAAGTCCCCACATGCCAGGATGGGGATAGAATATCTTACCAAAGTCCTTCCAGAAAGATTTAGTTTTTAATCTGGAAGCAACCATAAATGGTAAATGGATCGAAGATTTGTTTTTATATAAGAATTCTCAGGTCTCCAATTAAGGTCCTATCAAAGGGTTGCAAACTGACATTTGCTGGAGTAAGAGTGCACAGAAACTAGATTGCTTCCTTTGGAGATGCTGTGCTCAGAGAGAACTGTGCAGCAGAGGAAAAATTGTATTCTGATCCAATCTAATACATGCCTCCAGCCAATAATCTAGGCGCCTACTGGGATAGCTCTGTCTCTTTCATATCTACCACTCTTCAGACAGCTTCCCTTTCTTCCTCCCTCCATGGGCGCTTCTGAGTCTTAGAGGGTGTAGGTAGTAGTGAGGGTTGGGGTGCAGGCAGCTAGGCATGCAGTGTATGGTAGTCCCTGTAACGCAGGTCACAGAGGTGTGAGTCTGACTTGGTCTTCACTGTGGCTCACAGCCCCGGCTGGCACGACTATGGTTTGTGTTTAGTAGAGAGTCTGCCCAGGGGCTCTGTTGTCACCCCAGGACTGCCTCATCCTCCTGGTATGCTGCCTCTGAGTTTGATTCACTTTGGACCTTGGTTCTCAAGCCTGTCCCTCTCAAGAGTGTCACTTCTCTCTACCCTGGCCACTCCTTTGGGAACTGTCCCACCCAAACTCTAGAGAGCTCTGCGGATCCTCCCCATGTGTAACCAAGACTCTCTAACTGCCCTCCCTGCCTGGTGAAGCCAGGACACGGTGGGAGGATTGTGTTCTGCTTTGAGGTCATTCTCCTCTCCAAGTCCTTAATGGGAAGGGACACAAACCACCCTGCTTTTTGCTTTAACCTGTTAGATTTGGTCTCAGTTATGGCACATAGGTGATGGTTTCCCCTTCTCGCTCCCTTCGTCATTCCGTGGAACTATCACCGCAAAATTAAAAGGCTGGTTTATGTTGACTTGAAAGAGCCAATTGTCAGATTTTGGGGGGAATTTTAAGCTGTTTAACATTGTCATTATCTTTGAAAGTAAATTACATGAATTTACAATGAGATAAACTGATAAGAAGCAAAAGCAATAAACACTCAAAACTCATAATTTCTTAATCACTTTACCTTTTACCACCATGAAACTCTGAGTGTTGTTATTTCTAAGTCTCGGGGTGGAGATATCTTACGAGAATGGCTGCCAACACTCAACACCAGAGACACGGGCAGGTGCCACAGAGCAGGGCTTGTTCATTATACACAAGTTTGGAGATTGGTCTGGACCAGTAGGTTGTTCTTCCTGGACAGGGCCCTAAGTGGGATGACCAGAGGAAGAGACGATAAAGAAGACAGAAATCTGGGGTCTGGAGGCCTTGTACTAGCTATGTCCTATGTCAAGCATGTTTATGAAGAAGTTTATAAGTTTATATAAGAATCTTATATTCTATTTTCAGGGGTGGGGTGGGGTAAATGGGCAGAGAGCTTAAGAGAACTCAGGATATCTCAGATACAGCTGCCTTAGGACTGATAACCACAATCCTTCAGAGGGCAAAGCCAGCTTCCCTGGAACTGAAACCTTAGTGCTTTGAGGCCCTAGACCATACCTTGCCAAGTAGGCAAGGACACAGAACTAGCTTCTCCTTTATCACCAGGGCCTCTGATTGGATCAGTCTGGTGCCCAACAAAGGTGTTATAAAACCTGTTATTTTGTATGACTAATATATACCAATAAAATACTTTCTAGAGAATAGCTTGTCTTTGACATCTGAAAATTCAAACACAGGAAAATAATTGGCTTTAAATTTTCTTTATTAGTATTATTATTGTGCATGTGGGTGTGGGCATGTGGGCATGTGTGCATGTGGGTGTGTGCATGTGTGCATGTGGGTGTGGGTATGTGTGCATGTGTGCATGTGGGTGTGGGCATGTGTGTGCCACGCTATGCATACAGAATCAGGGGAAAACATCCAGGAACTTGTTCTCTCCTTCCATAAGAGGTTCCGGGATTGAACTCAGGTTTTTGGGCTTGAGCCATCTCACCTGCCCCCAAGTGGGGCAAGCACTCCACTTTTCTGGTTTGTAACCGAGATTCCACTCTACAAGACTGTGCTTCCAGACCCAGTTTCCATACATCTATTTCCTTCATGCTTTTGTAACATCTTTAATAAAAGGACTTAACAGAATAACTAGTGCTTTTTATAAAAGTTCAAACAAGGGCCGGGAGGATGGCTCATCGGGTAGAGGGGCTTAGGCGTGGTCTTGATAACTTAAATATCTATCACCTTCTGCTTGGCGGGGGCGGGGGGTCCTTGCAAGCTTCATGGAAGGCAGGGAAACAAACCTCGAAGCGCGGAGAATGAAAACTCGGTTTGCCTGACTCAGACTGGATCAAACTTCTGAAGAGTCTGATGCCAGGTGGTTTATCGCCAGCACTTTTAAATACCGTGCAATTTTGGGGGAAAGCTTCCTGGTGCAATATAATTTTCTGTGCACACGGAGACATAATTACATCAAAACTCAACTCAGAGTACTTGTCATTTCTTCCAAGGAGATGAGTTCTAGAGATAGGCTATCTGCATTAGCTTAAGGGCCCAGGGGAGGATCTAGCTTGGTCTCAGTCGTACAGAGGTCATTTGGGCTACTAGCCACTTCTGGTTCTGGTTGTGGGAGCTCATGGGGGAACCTCTGGCTATACAGATAATGTAAGGGTCATTTAGACTATTAGCCACCTCCAGACCTGGTTGTTGGAGCTTGATATGGCCTGGCCCAACGAATGACACAGATCACCTGACTGTTAATCACCTCCAATTCCCGACCTTCTGTATAGAAAAATAGGCTATACTTCCTTTCCTTTAAGAGGACAATGCTATGTGCTTAACATTCCTGGTTTCCATGGTGACCTGTGGGCACAAGGACTTTCATGCTCCCAGTAGTCCTCTGACCTCTACAGGTGTGCCACAGCATGCTGCATTTACACACACACACACACACACACACACACACACACACACACACACCTGCACTCACACATATGCACAAAATAAGTAAACAGACAATCAAATAAATTCAAAAGGGATCCAGGAAGATGGCTCAGCAAGTAAAATGACAGGCGTTTGAGTCCCTAACACCCACATAAATGTTGGTGGTCATGGCAGCCTGCCTGAAAACCCAGAACTCAGGAGGAAGAGGCAGGGCTTCTGCCGAGCAAGTTGGCTGGCTAGACTAGCTGAATCAGAGATCTGGGCGCAGTGAGAGATCCTGCCTTCACGCGTAGTGTGGAGAGCAGTTCAGGAAGTCACCTGAAATCAGTCGATTAGACTCCACACGTGTGTGTATGCCCACACATGTGCAAACATGCATACACATACTCGTGTGTGTGTGTGTGTGTGTGTTTGTGTGTGTGTGAAGCACTTCCTTCTGGCTTCCTAGTGTGTTTATGAGCATCTTTACATGACCCTAGTAGT
Organism: Dicrostonyx torquatus; assembly: GCA_028555095.1. Lineage (NCBI taxonomy): Eukaryota > Metazoa > Chordata > Mammalia > Rodentia > Cricetidae > Dicrostonyx > Dicrostonyx torquatus. The sequence goes on from JAQHUG010000148.1 coordinate 383,018, forward strand.
TGCCAAATAACAAACATTTCTTCAAACTTGTCCCAGTGGATGACTGCCTACCACGAACCACGAGTTTTACACCAACATTGTAGTATTGTTCGTTTCTGTACATATATTTATGGCTTTCACATGAGCACTTCACAGGAAATGTGCCAGGAAGTAAAACTGCCAGGTCAGAGGGCATACACACGTAAAATGTTAGCGCACAATGCTAAATGGCTCTTTAAAGACACTGTGGGAAGTATGAGCTTCAGTAGACAGCCTTATCCTCTGATGACCAGCACTGGACAGTACCAAACCCGACCACTGACTGAAAAAAAGAGGAAAGAAAAGAAAAGTTTTGTACAACCATTATTTTTTCTTCAAGTTTTTAAATTTTTTTTCTCTATATTTAATCCTTTCCATCGCTGGCCTGACTTCAAGTGTAATTTTTCTAACAGTGATGGCATTTGGTTTTTTTAAATGCTTTATTCTCTCTGTCACCATCTTATTTTTTCTTTGGAAAAAATGACATTAAAAATCAGTGTCCTTAAGAATAGAAAGCCAGCCCTAGAAGATGTGCGTTTCTGTCATGAAAGGCAAAGACCTTCCTGGTGGCTGCCACGTCATGACGACAGCCCTTCTCCGTCGATGTGTGACCAGAGCGCGCAGGTCTTGCCATCTGCTCTCTGCTTTCTCAGACCTTTTCCCTTCCTGCTGTGCTGAGAGGCTGAAGGCATGCATGTTTTTATTACAGAAATTATCAACCCTCCAAAAGTGCCTGGACATTGATCTCAAATATCCACCATCCAGATTCAGATATTAAAAAAAGGAAACTTCTGAAATATGTTTATCTGTTTTCCTTCCTCCTTTCTGTCTCTCTTGCTGCCTACCTTACTGCCTTCCTTTCTGTCCTGATGCGGCTTAGTGCTAATTCTAGATATGAAATCATTTCATTCTTGCCTCATTCAGTTTTTATTTCTCTTTAAAATCTGGGCATTTTCTTACATGATGCTGTAATAATGATTCTTTTATTTTGTTGTATAATTTATATGTATAATTTATAATTATAATTCACTTATAATTTATTGCATAGTGAAATGTCCTGTTATTATATATATTTATGTATATATACATATATGTATTTACTTTTATACAGTTAGTTTGGAAGAACCTGCTTTCAAAATCTACTCTGAATTGTTGGCCTGGGCATCCTGGGCTCTGTGCTGAATTCAGTGGAGGGACAGTCCTGGCTCCATTCCAGTTAACTCGGTGTCCCGCCTTTTATCAAACTAAGTAAATTCAGATGGCGAAATCCTTAGAGGCAGCTCTTAGAATGGCTATCTGATTAGCCAGACCACGTGAAACGTAGATCCAGTAACCTTGGTTACATCAGCCTGGGGAGACCTAGCCAGCCTCCTGGGAAGCCTGGACACTTAGGGTGTTCTTGAGAAAGGAACTCTTTTAAAGTCTGTATCACATTAAGACATTTCTGAAGCCAGAAAAACACTTTCATTGTGTGAAAGGTTAAGCATAAAGAACTCAGCACTCAGGCAAGGCAGCATTTTTTCCAAGAAGCTAATTCGGCAGATCAAAGGGCAGATTATGCAAATGTTTATAATGGATTCTATATTTTCCCCAGCAGTCACAGGAGCCTGCGTGGAGTGGAAAGTGGCTGGGTCTGAAAATAATGTCCACTGGAGAGGAAGGAGACATCTCTGGTACCAACCAAAGTCACTTATAGCTATCACCACACTCCTACCTGGGAGAGCAACACTGAGACCAGAACTGCGCAAGACATAGAACTTTCCAGAAGCATTGGTCTTGGCCTTGACCTGGGCTGAAACCCAGCACCAGTAAAGTTACCTATGGAGATAAAGACACCAGATGAATGAAAGAAGAAATAAAAGGAGGACATGACTGCTCCTAAGGGGCTGGGCGGTTATTATAGACAGTATATTTTGTATATTTTATATATAATATATTACATATATTATAGATTTTATATTTTATTATAGATATAGGCCAAGGCAGAGACATCTGAGAGAGCCCAGAGTGAACATGGTGGGCAAGACTAAGCTGGGCCATGTGAACAGAGAGAGAGAGAGGAACCGGGAGCCCAAGAGAGAAACCAGAAGGCAAGAGGCCAGGAGCGAGCCAGCGGACCAGGAGACCAAGCGACCCATGTACCCAAAATGGCTGGATTATATAGGAAAGAGAAGCTGGAGGAAGCCCCCCCCCCATCTAGTCCTTGGGCTGGAGAATTTAGGGTAGGGGCGGAGTCTGCCAGCCAGGACTTCTAACTGGCAGTGGGAGAGGCTGGCGGACTGGTCCGCTTTAATATGTTAATAGACACCTCAGCCCTATGACCCAGGTTTGAGACATAATATCGGTGAAGACCAAATCCCAAACTGAGTGAGAACTTGAAGGGACATTTTTAGGCTTCCCTTAGCCTCCATGTTGATCTCAGACACACCACTCCAGACTCCTCCAGTGAGTCTTTATTCCTTGTGACCTGCTCCCTCCCTATGTAGCTGCTTGTCACCAAGCAGGAGTAATACCACCCTGTCTGTGGAAATGAGAAAATCTTGATCTCAGCTATTCCTTTCCTACAGGAAAACCCAGAGTCTTGTCGAGCTGTCCTATCAAAACACCTCCTGTCAGGTCCTCCATCTTGGACTATTTGGGACAGACCCAAGAAGAGACAATCTTAGAATTTCTCCATTCCTCCTCATTTTTATGACCCCCCCCCGGGAGATGACAGCACCTGCCCTGCAGACTGTCCCGAAGTTTCCACAGAAGGATTCCTGGCCTCTGGTTTCCTTGGCTCTTTCACAGACCACATTGCTCTCTTCCTCCTCCAAGTGCCTCACAGACCACATGACTCCATCACAAGCTGGAGCTGGGGCCCGTCTCTGTGAGCACAAGGCAGAGGTAGCTGCACTTGTGAAGCAAAGTGAATTAGAAAGCAGGGTCCCTGAGCTGAACCCTCCCTTGAAATGTCAGCATTGTGCGCTGTGACAGTAGGCAAGAGAGGCCCTGGTGTGGGCTCGAGGGCCCCTTAGCTCAGTTGCCATGACAGGCAGGTGCCAGAGAGGCTTGGCACTGCTGAATCCTAGTGCCAAGACAATCAGTAGGTCGCTAACCTGCATGAAGCTTGACTCTTTGAATCCCAAGCAAGGAGGGCCCCCCATCCTGCCCTGCAGGAGTGTCCTGAAGACGGTTTGGTGGGAGCCTGAGTCTGGTGTGGGCAGATCAGGGCCCGATTTGACTCTGATCTTTCTTCCTTATTTTCTGTATATAAAGAAAAAGCTATGGAGAAACGGGTATAGTATAAACTCCCTCTCCCTGCCCCTCTGCCTTCCCTCTCCCTCTGTTTCTCCTCCTCCCTTCCCCCCCTCCCCGCCAAGGGTTTGTGCATGCCAGACCAGGTCTTGTGGTTTTGTATAGCTATAGGAAAACATGCCCTAGAATTTCTCAGGACATGTATAAAGTTGGAATATAAAACATACATGTTCTAAATTTGTCTACTGATTAGCAGAACAGTTGTAATTTAAGCTTAAAGGGATAAGAACAGCAGTCTATGAGTCCAGGTTGTGCTTAACATTTTCCTTGGAGCCTGCCCTTTGATGTTTGCCTTTCAAGGGGTAACACGGAGTTTTCACATTTTCCAATGGTTTTTATGCTGCTGAAAAAGGCCCAAGGGCTTTGTAAACATGGAAACCATTCTCACACACACTCTTTGCTGTCCTGATCATTTCCCCCTATGAAATTAAAGATTATCTGTAGACTTGTCTTCCTTTGAAATCATAAACTATCAACCCACATCTTAGGGAGTTTCCAGACTGTGGGGGAGACTCCATCACACACAAACACATTCAGACGGACACTGACACACATACACATATAGATACACGCACGTACATGCATGCAAGCTGATACAGAGGCATGCACATACAGAGAGAGATAAGCAGTTCCATAGTTTGAAGTTATTTGTCATGCAATGTGTTTAATTCAGGTGTAACTCTCGCTACTAGCTACAGTCAGATGCCAGTGAGCTGTGACCCCATCACCTTTGACCATTATGGGCAGAGCATCAATATTAGGAAGAAAAGAAAAAAAAACAAGTCACATGTTTTTAAGAGGGAGAAGGTTGCGAGTTGGGAACCATGGGTCTTCATTTTCCCCTGGAACACAAAGTAAGAAAAGCTATTCACATAAAATAAAGATTCATTTGATTAAGAGAGTTAATAGCACTCATTTTATAATGTGTCATTTGAAGATGCAAAGCAGTCATTCCTATCTATTTTGGGAGAACCAAGATATGATACACATACCTGTCTGGAGAATGAAGTAAGATCCCTGGTGCTGCTAAGGACCAGACAACAGTATGGATGCTTCTAGAAGGATGGGCTCATTCTGGATGCTGTCACTGGGATCCTGTCATACAGCACCACTGGACAAGCTGCCAACCTCAGGCAGGTTTCATGGACCTCCGTGTCTGTGTCTCCTCATCCATGAGGGCAGTGACAGCACCGGCCACCTGGGACAACTGGTGGAGCAAGTAAGGGAGTGAGCGAGAAGTACACAGCCAGCTGGGAAGATGACTGTGGGAAAGACGCTGCTGTGCAAGGGTAAGGATCAGAGTTCAGATCCCCAGAACCCACATAAAGCCAGGTGTGTGGTAGCTACCTGCAATCCTGACACTACACTGCAATCCCATCCTGAGATGGGAGATCCCTGAGGCAAGCTGGCTAGCTACATACCTGGGACTGGCAAACTCTGGGATCAGCAAGAAGTCCCTGCCTCCATAAATAGAGAGTGATCGAGGGAGACTCAAGGAAGACGCTCGATGTCAACTTCGGGTCTTTACACACAAGCATACACACATGTACCGTGTGCACCCCTACACATGTGCATTCACAGGTAGGAAAACAGGAATACACCCATGCATGCACACTGAACAAACACAGGTAAATATCTGTGTTAGCTGTTAACATTGTCAGTGGCAGAGTGATGATGGAAGTTTCTGTTGGAAGCTTAGAGAGCTGGTCCGAATACCTTTCCAGAAAGAGGGAGGAAACTGTGCACTCCACACAGTCTAGTCCAGTCTCCTGCCACCTGGGAAGACACCACAGGGTGTGGATTAACATTTAGCCAATTCCTAAATCCTGTGCCACTGTCCCCTTACTTTTGGTGACACTAGGATGGATGAAGGCATTGGTCTAGACAAGAGCTTGGAACTCTCAGAGGCTTGTGGAGCCAAGCCAGGGAGAAACAAACTGTGTTGACTCCACTGTGCCTCCCCATGTCCGATCCTTGCTTGAGTCTGGCCTGTTATGAGCAGGTTGACCATGCAGCATCTGCTACTCGGCTGAGCACACTGGCTGACTGTGCATTCCTCTGCTGACTGATTCCCCTGGGACTTTCTTCACCCTTGCCTGCCCTGTCTTTCATACACCAGGAAGCCCCAGGCCCTGTCAGTGTTCAGCTGTGTTAACCAGCCAGCAGATGACAGTTGGGCATTGATTGACATGGTCTCCGTGTGAAATGGCTTCCCCAGAAGGCTTGTGTGTTGAAGGTGTTGTCCCTGACTGGGATACTTGCCATCTGAGGAGTCTCTGGAAACATGGGCAAGAGGAAGTGGTCACTGAATTGTTACTTTGCTGTGAGAAGTTAGCCAATAAGAAGCCAGTTAAGGGAGGAAGGGACTGTTTATCTTATGACTTGGAAGGTACAGTCCATATTGCCTAAGAAGTCATGGCAGCTAATTGCATTCACAACCAGGAAGCGGAGACAGATGAATGTTGGTGTGTAGGGGCTTCTTTCTACTCATGTAGTTCAAGACTCCAGTCCACATTTTAGGGTAGGCCTTCCCAGCTCAGCCAACCCAAGCCAGATCACCTTTCAGAGAAACCCCAGAGACTTGTCTTCAAGGCTGCTCTCGATCCCATCAAGCTGGCAGTCAGTATAAACAGAGCCTGTGTCTTTGCACGCTGTATCTTGTCCCAGTGCCGCTCCAGCCTCTCACTGTCTGCGCCCTGTCCACCAGAACATAAACAGCACCAGACACAGTTCCCACCGTCACAGCATTCTGCCTCACCACAGGACCAAGAGCGCTAACAGCCATGAACTTAAACTTGTAAAAAACTAAAAACAAACAAACAAACAAAAAAGACAACTGTCCCCACTAACTCAAGGCTCTGGCAGGGATGTCACGGAGACGGAAAGTCTGGCTAGCACACTGATGTAAGGCTATCTTCCAGAGCATCCCCGGAGCTCACGAAGACAGTTGCCGAGATTTGTGTGAAGGAATTTTGACTTATTCCAGATATCCAGAAAATCAAAATACTGTGTAAGGGTCGACATGAGCCTCCCAACAAATGGGATGTTTGGAGAACTAGAGGTCTGGATCACGTGGGGGAAATGCATTCAGTCCTTCAAACTGCAGAGTCAAGCAAACGAATCAGCCCGTTGAAAGAACGGGGAGACTCTAGGTGAATCTGGAAACTCAGCATACGTCACTTTTACGTCTCTTCTTGGATTAGTTCTGCCAGCTTCTACAGGGAAAATGCCAGTCACTCCAGATTCCCAAGATGCCTGCCTTAGAGTCTGTTCCCAGGATGATGTCAGCTCATTTGCTCAATATGTGAAAGAAGAAACATCCTCAAGTTCCCAAGAGGAAAACGTGTAAGAGTGGGCACAGTGAACGCTCCCCTCTTCCATCTGATTAGGGGCACCATGCTGTGTACCTACGCATACCCATGTTGTTAGCTGATTTCTGGGTTTCTCTGAACCCCGACCTGGCTCTTCAGTTAGTAGAGACAGACAGCTTGCCACAGGGATCCCCTATCTCTGCCTCTCAAGCATGGACATCCCACATAAGCTACCGGGTCCATCCCGTTATTATGTGAGTTTTGAGGATCTGAACTCTGGTCCGTTTTCGAAGCAACATAGTATATCATGAGCAGATACAACTCATCTTACTGATGCATATTCATTTAATTTTACTAATAAGAATACTACTATAAAATATTCTTGTCTTGAAAGTTCTGGTTCATTTTATTTTTAAAGTAAAATTATCTTTCTATTAAAAAGATTTATTTCATTATTTTTTATTATGTGCACATGCACAGGTCTATATCTATGTGTGCTGGTGCCTGCAGAGATCAGAGATATGGGATGTCTTGGGGTTGGAGTTATAGGTAGTTGGAAGCCCCATGTCACGTGGGTACTGGGACTTGAACTACCATCCTCTCTAAAAGCAGTATGCACTCTTAACTGCTGAGCTATTGCCCCAGCCTTGAAAATCGACTTTCTAATTTCAAATGATACATTTTCATCCCTCTATTTTCTTCCTGATACTTCTCAAAACGTTTCTATTTTGTAAATCTTTAGGAAGCATTAGATACCCACTACATTGCATCCACAATTTTTCTTTCTAACCTTGGTTCTATCTGACTAGTGCCTTCCTTCACTTATTCTCATTTTTATATAATTTCCCAAGCTCATTTGTTAGTCACTTCTTTAAGATACTTTTATCTTCCAACAGTGAAGGATTCTAAAGCTTTGCCTCAACACCAACATATTTATAGTTTTAACATGTGTTTAAGTTTCTGGATTCTCATTATCAATAGATGGGTTTACTTTGTAACTCAAAATGGTCTGAAAGAGTGTTTTATGAATGCCTCAGAACACTTAAAATCTATTATTATTTGTTTGTGTCTATTTTTAGATTTAGGACATTTTGGTAAAAAAATGTAACCCATGTAACTTCTACCCTGAGATATAAAATGAAGGTTTTCCCAGCCTTACATGCAACCATGCTCTGTAAATATCCTATGTTTGTGTAGAGGGAAGGGCTTGTCTTTTGTAGAATACTAAACTCGATGCACCTGTTGAAGCATGTTCACTGCGGCTCAGACCTTTTCTGATTTTATTCCTTGTCTCTGTTTAGAAAACAGATAGGAGGCACATTAGCAGCATCGGCTGTTACCAGGCTTTGATAATATTTCCTGGCAGTTCTGATAAGACTCGCAGCCACATATTAATTTCAGTGCTATGCTGTTTTGTAGCAGAAGGTTCTTGACTTCATACACTCTGTAACTTTTGTGTGAAATGTGAAAATAAGTACGTGTTTTGTGTGTGTGGTTTTCTGTATTTCCAGGGCAGGCTTTGGCACAACTTCTCCGACTCTGCTGCATTCTCTGAAGCCACTGAGTGTGGCCAAGCCACACATGGCCCAGATATCAATTTGCTTAGTAATTTTGCTGATGTTCTCAGAGGCACACTGCTGACTTTTCTCTCACTGAAATCCAGCCAATCCAATGCTGGATCTTACCAAGTCTTTTAAGTTATTAGTTTATATTTCCTAAATGATGGGGTTACCATGACTGCATGAGAAAGCTCTAATTTGTGTTCAAACATGAGCTTCTACTTTTGGCAAGACCACCCCCTACATATTCCCCCAAAAATTTGCTGTAAAGTTTAAAAACTCAAGCACAGTTGGTGTGGTTTCAAAGGCAAGGCAAGTCGTGTCGCCACTATGGTTTGCCTTACATGGTTCAGAGATATTCATATTTGGGGCTTGCTATTTCGTGAAACTCGAAGGGATAGTTGGAAAAAAATTGGTTTTTTACTAATGATGTTATCTTTCTGGCAAAATCTTTTCTTAAAAATATGTGACCCCAGGGTTAAGGAGATGGTTTAGCAGTTAAGAGCACTGGATGCTCTTGCAGAAGACCCAAATTCAGTTTCTAGCACTCACTTGGCAACTCACAACTGTCTGTAACTCCAGTTCCAGGGGCTCTGATGCCCTCTTCTGGCCTTCATGAGTACTGTACACTTATGGTGCACATACATACATGCAGGTAAACACATATGCACATCTTTTAAAAATTCATACTTGGTGAATAAAGGTGTTTACTATTAAGACTAACAGCCTCAGTTCCATCCCTAGGACCCACATGGTGATGGAGAAAACTAACCAGTTTCCCTCTGACCTCCACACGTAGCACTGTGACACACATACACACATGCACACAAAATGCACTCATATAACACACAAACACACATAGATAATTTAAATGTGCGCATGTTTATATCTACATATATATCTGTATGCTTACACATACACAGGCATACACATATATATATATAAATTTTTATGCACTACCTACTCTTCCATAACCACAAATTATCTTACTGAAGGATGAGAAACCTAAATTTTTCATCTAATTTTGAAAGCCTATGGCAGTCACATATTCAATGTGTGGCCAAATCTGTTTCCCCAAGACCTTCCTTTATCAGATACCATCAATTTCTCATGTTTCCAACATGGCAGGAAAAAAAAAACCTCCTCCTTTGAAATTGAATTTCTTCAACTGTTAGTAACATTAAACATTTTTCCCCAAACTTTTTTTTTGAGACAGCATCTCGCTCTAAGTTCAGGCCTGAACTCCCACAAGCAGGGGTCCCAGGTGTGCGCCACCATATATAGCCATCTTTCTGAGTTCTATGGCTGTTTGTACATCCTTGGCTCACTCATGTGTAGAGGCATTGCTTGGTTTTCTAGGTTTTAATTTTTTTTTGGATTTTTTAAAAACATAAGTACCATGAGGAATGTTTATCTTCTATCATATAGATGAGATTGTAAAGACATTCTGGGCTTCATCTTTTTGCATGCATAGCCTGGCTAGGCTTTCCTTTCCAATCCTTTCTCAGGATAAAACCGTGACTCTAAATGATGCAAATTTGAAACTGTGTGTTATTTGAAAAAAAAATCAGGCTTTAATAAAAGTCATGTGACTCCCAGCATGTTCCAGCCATAACTATGTTGTCTGTACTGGTGGGACAAGGGAAACTGCTTCCCTTGACTGGGTTTCTGTGGTGGGCAGACATTTTCCTCCTGGTGTCCTCTAGCTTTGGGAGTGTGGTCTTTCCAGGGTGTCTTCGCTGCATGTATGTCTCAGCTACTCAGTGCTGTGTCTGTTCCTGCTGGGGAGACAACACAGCCCCCAAACCTTTTCTCTCACATTGGCTGAGGTGCTGCACTATCTCCTGGAGCTAGAATGAGAAATGGCCCGTTTCCTTGGAAAACTCATGTATGGGAGGCCAAGAGCAACCCACGAATAGATGTCCTGCCAGGAGAGGAAGGTTGGCAGGAAGCCCACAGCAGGGTGTGCAGAGAAAGAAGCCCAGTGGGACGTCAAAGCTCCAGGTCCATGCCACACGAGGTTCTTAGAGTCATACTGTCAACCCGAGAGTAAAATGCTAGCAGAGGGACTGGCACTGTACAGACGCCCAGGCCATGGGGATCTCTGCTCAAGGGTCCTGTCTGTATCCAGCCTACAGAAAGAGACCCAGAGGAGTGTCGGCCCAGAGAGACTATCCAGAAAGGAGAAAGAGGTGAGAAAAGAATTCAAGACAGTTCTGGGGCGTGGTGGTGGTGGGACACCCCAAATTTTCTATTCTTGCATTCAATTTACATTCAATTACACTATTTCCAAAGAGTTTACATTTGATCTGATCTCCAAAATTTATTTAGGGATCACCCACAGCCCATCTGCAGACACCAGCTGGGTCAGCTAAACTTTGACAGCCTACCTGGAAATAGCAGTAGGTCCCCTAGATTGATGGCTAACTCTCCAAAACTGCTTCCCCATCACAGGTAGCAGATCGACACCTCATCTTGCAACCTGGGTATAACTCAGGGGCTCTCAGAGAAGCTCCGGGACTCAATGGTATGATTCCTTTTGTTTATTCATCTGTTAAAAAGGACATTATACAGAACAGTCAGATGGGAGAGACTCACAGGGCTGGGGATGCAGGAAAGGCACAAGGCTTTCATGCCCTACATCACACTCCTAGGTATCTGAAAGCACTTCTAACTTAGTCCTTTGAGATGTATGCAGAGTTCATCACATAGCCATGCTTGATTAAATCCCAACCAGTAGTGATCGACTCTTACCCACTCCCTCCCCAGACATGAGAGGGAGTGTCTAAAAGTTTTGACCTCTATGGCAGGCTGTCCCCAGCAGCTGGTTCAAACCCAAGGTTAACAAGAAGCCAATGGAGTCCTTTTCTGTTTTCCAGGAAATTCCAAGAGATTTAGGAGCTTGGCAGAGAACAAATATTAGACCCAGAGATGATCCCACCTTCCTATGTGTATAAAGACTTCGGGAAAATGTGTGTCAGAAGCCAGGGGGTGGAAGCTAAGATATGTTTCTTCTTACATCTCTGGAGAAGCAGGGATATAGTGCTTCAGAGGGTGGTGTCTTGTTCAGAACTGCAAATTTTTCAGACCTCTAAGACCCAACTACCTTTGAGCCCCTCTCTTGCCTTGCTGTGTGCTCATGGTCAAGGGTACTTTGTCTCGGGTGAACCAAGCTCCCTCAGGGTCCAATATTGGGCCTTTAGTTCTGAAGTTTATGGTCCCAGACTAAGTTATTGACTAAAACCAGGCACTCCCCGCCAAGCTCTGGCAGCCATCTCCTGCTTGACATTGTTCCTCTTTGTCCTCGGGCTCTGATGGCCACTGTCACACCGTGAACTGCAAGCCCTTGAGCTAGCTAGCACTAGAAGGATCCCAAACCTTCTCATCCAGTGGTTTCCTGCCCCTTGGCTTGGGGTAGAACCTACCCTTGGCTTTTCCCTGTGACTGTGAGGAGCTCTCTGGGAAGTACCATTCACCTCTCATCACTGGTGTAAGTCCCCTTCCCCATGCCAGTAAAGACATCTGCCCAAAACAAGCTGGGCCCTGCTGTCCCTTCAACTTCCTTCCTGAACTCTCAGTGAATTCCAGATATTTGTAGCAACCACTCTGCCTTCCAAGGTCAAATATTTTTAAAGATATTTGCCCTCTCTTGCCTGTCACAAAAAGGATGGCCTTAAGAAAGCACACTGAAAAGCACAAATTGCTCTGCCTTTGGCTATCTTGACCCTGGGCTGTGAGTCCCCAGACAGCTGTTGTGTCCTCTATAACAGCGGGGACCACTGTGAGCCTTTGTGTGTAAGTCCTCGCTGCCCACAGCTCCTGGGAGCCTGATCAAGAACCAACTGCTTCCCTGCCCCCTGGCTCCTCAGCTGTAAAGCAGGGGTCACATTCACTATGCTCTAGATGTGTGTAAAGATTACATGTGGGGCTAGGGAGCCGGCTCTGTTGGTAAATTTCCTGCTTTGCAAGCCTGAGGACTTGAGTTCTGATCCCCGTCAGTCATGTAAAACGTTATTTGTAGTGACACAGGTCGATGGCCCGAGTGCTGTGGGAATGGAGATCGGTGGATTACCAAAGCTCACCGGCCAGGTAGTCTAGCCAGTTGGTGAGCTCTGGGTTCATTGAAATAAAATGTGGAGGATGATTAAGGAAGATATCTGATAAGAAGACTTCTGATATAGATGTCTGGTCTCCATATCCAGGGGCACACATATGAAAAATACACACCTGCAAGACATATGCATACATAAATACACATATATTCACACATATGCACACATGACAAACATACATACAGTATGCATATACAAACATGTAATACATGCACATTAAAGTAAAATGCAAAACAAGAAGTGATCATAAAACTAAAGAAATAAAATAGGACACTCCTCCATTGCTGGTGGGAATGCAAACTTGTGCAACCACTTTGGAAATCAGTGTG
>JAQHUG010000148.1:411937-443541 GCA_028555095.1 Dicrostonyx torquatus
GACCTGCCTGCTTCTTCGGAGGAGCTCTTTCTGGTATAGTAATCTGTGTGTGTATCTGGCCCCTATTAAACTTGTGTGTATTAAATAAAACTTCCACAGCCTGACTCCACCCCAGAACTGTGGGGGGAAAAAAGCCAGATTTGGTGGCATGCGTCTCTAATCCAGCACTCCCACGGTGAGCCAGGAGACAGACACAGCAAATCTCCCAGGAGGCTGCTAGCCTCGTGGACATGGACCAACAGCAAACATAGAGAAACCTTGAGAGATCTGCTCGATAAGGTAGCAGGAATTAACTCCTCAAAGCTGTCCTCCAACCTCTACATATTCACTGTGGCACATGTGTGCCCATCCTCATGTATCACACACACGACTACTATGACTAAGGCTGCTAGTAATGATAATAATTTGTGGTGGTGGTGGAAAATCATTTTAAGATGTGTTTCATTTGTTTATGCTGTGGAGCATTTGTCTAATGATGCAAAGATGTGTCGATTCTTTCACGTTGCATTTGTTTAACTCTGTAAAGCTGTGTTATTTTGCCTGTCTAAAAGACCTAATTGGTCTAATAAAGACCCGAATGGCCAACAGCAAGGCAGGAGAAAATGTAGGTGGGGCTGACAGGCAGAGAGAATAAATAGGAGGAGAAATCTAGGAAGAGAGATAGAGAAGCAAGAGAGAAGGAGGAGGACACTGGGGACCAGCCACACAGCCGGACACGGAGTAAGAAGTAAAGATATACAGAAATAGAAATAGGTAAAAGTCCAGAGACAAAAGCTAGACGAGATAATCTATGTTAAGAAAAGCTGGCTAGAAACAAGCCAAGCTAAGACCAGGAATTCATTAGAAAGAATAACCCTCCATATATTTATTTGGGAATTGGATGACAGGGTCCCCAAAGAACAAAGAGCCAAAGGAGTTTTTAAAAATCAACTACAAATCATAATAGTAAAGTAGTTTTAAAGGCAGTGCTCTGATAGGGTTGATTTGAAATTAGTACCAAAAAAAAAAGAAGTCTAATAAGGCTATAATAAAAAGGCCCATGAGGTGGACAAAAGCCACAGGGTCGGATGGCAGACAGACATCCCATCAGATGTAGGGAGAGAGCGGAGAGATGACTCTGTTTAAGAGCACTGGCTTCTCTTGCAGAGAACCTAAGTTTAGTTCACATGGAAGCTCACACCATCTGTAAGCCCAATTCCAGGGGATCTAATGTCCTCTTCTGATCTCCAAGAACACACATGAAACAAACTTAAATGCAGACAAAATATTCGTATACATAAAATTAATTAATTGGTCAATTAATCTACTAAAACTGTTTAAAAAGTAAGATGTGGGGGAGACTCACCATCTTAAAAGAACGAACTGTAGAAGTCACAGGTGAAGGACATCAGGATAGCATCAGAGCCACACTAGCCTGTGTGAGCTTGAACCCCCAATCGGTCTGCTGGTGGCCAAAGGACTCGGACACCAGCCCCTATTGGGACATGGTCTCTCCTGGCCCCAACAACAGGAAGTGCCACTAGAGAGCCCTCCAGATTGCTGTGGAATTGCTAGTCCTGCACAGCAATGAGCGTACAAGGGGTCAGAAGAGAAGAATAGTGAGTAATATTGGGACATTACTCACTGTTGTCCCAGTGCAGATAGTCACAGCCCTCACATTGCTGTCCGGGGATCTTGGGATAGGAATGGGGTCTTTGTAAACTATGGGCCCTTTTAAATATGCAAAGTAGAATTTATGGGCAGTGATTACATTTTTCATAAAGAATTTCTCAATATATTTTAAGGCACAAATGTGTCAGTCTGTATTTATGGCCCCAATATAACAAATCCTCATTTCAGTCATCCATTGTAAAGCTAGAGAAAGGCCTTCATCTCAAGTTCTCTTTTGATTAATATTTATAAAACAAATAAACCAAACAGTTCAATAGTTGAATGATTTGTGAAATGTGGAAAATAAAACATTACATGCTAAAGTACAGTTATAATAATGAATCAAATCAAGTCTTAAAAATGGAATTGGGTATTAGAATTTGGATGTAGGGTTAATCTAGGAGTTTTGAAGTAATAGGGAAAAATCGTGAAATAAATACTCAAAAGGCTTGGTAATAAAAATGTCTTAAAAATATGTCCAAATAAATATCCTCAGAAAATATCAGTAATACATACAAAGTTCACAGAAATCAATTATACAAGAGTTGGATACTAAAGCACACACATGCCAAAGGGTTTCAACCCGCAGGACCCGTCTCATTAATGAATTCATTCGCAGGGTTCTCAGATCAAGTCCTCGTGTGTGCTCTGCATGCCCACATGGTGCTCTCAGCACTGGCATGCTGAGCCCTGACCTGCAGGGCTGCCTTCCAAGCCACTGTTGCTTCTGTTTTACTGTTGGGGAACAAACAAGCCACAGGGGGGGGGTGAAATAACTCCTCCTAGCTATGCTGCCAGGAAGGGGCAAAGCCAGGGGTTCAAGATCAAAGTCTATTCTCTCTTGCTCATTATGTTCCAGGATGAACATCAAGGAAAGAAGAAGATGCATCAATGACAGTGAGGATGAGCAAGCTTGGCAGCAGTCAAAGCAGCAGGAGCAAGTGAGGCTATAGGATGCTGGAATGGATTAGCGGCTCCAGCTTCAGAGCCTACACATGCAGAGAGCCCACGTGCTGTGTTTACAGTGACATGTCCATGGACGCAGACAGCTAAGATGGGAAGGATGCCTGGTCTTTTCGTGCTTCTCTCCTCCCTGAGTTCGTGTCAAACAGGAGCCACTGGAGGGAGGAGAGGTTTCTTCATGCTCATGGGTTCCCAGAGGGAGTTTTAGATCATCCTGGCAGGAAAAGCATGCCAGCTAGACTGTGTGGCAGACCTCACACTGTAGCCAGCCAGGAAGCAGAGAACACAGATCAAAACCAGAGGCAAATAAACCTCCAAGATCTGCCCCTCCCGACTCCCTTCTTCCAGTTCAGCCCTGGGCTCCCAAGACTGCATTCCCTACATAGCATCCCCAGCTGGGGACAAGTGTTCAAACACAGGAGTCTGTGGGGGCATTTTAAATCTGTGAAAGTGATGGTGGTTGTCATGGTGATCAGGTGTCAAATAAAGGGGAAAGTTTAGGCAGTATCAGGACTTTTCCTGGCACACAGCACACAGGAGCTCTCTGCAGAAGCCCTGGGGCTCAGAGGCCCTCGCATGCATCCCTAGAGGCTGTTTGTTCTTTGGGCATCTTCCCTAGTTCGCTGCCCACATGGGAGCCAAGCCCCATTGGGTATGAGGCCTTGTCCCCTTCACTGTGAAACCTTGGCTCCTGCCAAAGACTCAGCCTGGGGTATACTGTGGGAGAAAATCCATCAGTAAAGTTTGAAGGTGGCATTCATTTATCCAAAATACACAATTCCACTCCCGGCCTAAATTTGAGTCCAGAATTTCATATTGTAGACTGGGCAATCTCATATTCCTACGGAAGGAGAATACAGCACTGGTATTAGCAGTTCCTTGGTAACCAGTACTTTCAGATCCTTCACATTTCCGTATGCATTGCAGCTCAGTCTGAAACCTTCTAATGAGGCTGTGTCTGCTATGGACAATGGCCCTGGCAGGGCGTTTTCTGTTTACCTCATTTTAACTGCACAGATCCTGAGGCCCTGGGAGCTATTGAAGGTGTGTGATTTAAAACAAAGCCCCTCTTAATAAACTGAGTGACTTCTCGGAATGGCATAGAAGAGGGGTGGGGCAGAGTGTTTTGTTCCAGCTTTTTTTTGTGTGATAGTAACCCATTAGCTCACATGTGCCTGGTACCCTGTCGTTTTCTCCACACACCCTCTGAAGTCTCCAGGGCTGACCCTGCCCTAAGTTAGCCCCAGTGAAACCAAAGTTTTGAGACAATTAAGTCTCAGTTCTCTGTGTATTCATCTCTCGACCACAACTCTTTAAGGAGGATGCTTTAGGTACCAATTTTATAGACTGAAGTAATGTTGCTGTGCTCTCCCAGACAATGAATGGGAAGCCAGCATTTCAGACTGCAATTCTGAGTATGCAGAAGTTCTCCATATGGAGTCCCTGGATCCACAAGGTCAGCATCAGCTGGGATCTCACAGGATGCTCAGCTCATCTTAGATTGCTGCATCCATTCTCCTGAAGATGAGACTTGCTTGTGCAAGCCCTGGGGGATATTGATGTTCGCCCCATGCATTTATACCTGTGCCAGTCTCTGTAGAGATTGTGTCTCTCCTCTGCCACTGCCTGTGTCTGTGCAGCTGTGTCTCAACACCATCTATGTCTCTGACACTGACCCATGTCTGACGGGACAGGGTCTTAGCCAAGGTGTGAATCCTAACCCGGCACCTTTTCAACCAACCATGTCAGCTGTCCTCAGCTCTGCTTCAACACTGATCACTCAGAGAATGTAAATACAATTCACTAACTACAAAACAAAATAAAACAAAACAAAATTAACAAAGAACCACATTGTCCAGACTCTACCCAGGCCACTTAGGCCAGAAGCTTGAGTGGTGCCAGGCGTTGCCTGGGGGAGGGCATGAGTATACTACGAATTGACTTCACATCTGTGCCGCTTGCCCACACCCAGACTCTTCCAGCAATATGAAAGCTGTCATGGT
Organism: Dicrostonyx torquatus; assembly: GCA_028555095.1. NCBI lineage: Eukaryota > Metazoa > Chordata > Mammalia > Rodentia > Cricetidae > Dicrostonyx > Dicrostonyx torquatus. Next base: position 416,554 of record JAQHUG010000148.1, read on the forward strand.
TTGAATATGAACTGTTCCCCACAGGCTCACATGTTTGAATTCTTGGTCCCCTGATAGTAGCGCTGTTATGTGGAACTTTTAGGAGGTAGAATTTCACTAGAGGAAGTAGGCCCGTGGAGTCAGGACTTGAGACTTTTAGCTTGGCCTCACTTCCTTTCCATGTGTCCCTAACTCTGGATGCAGTGTGACTCAGTCACCCCACTGGCACCATGCTTTCGCTGCCATGATGGTCTGTATCCCCTCAAACTGTGAGCCAAAATAAGCCCTTCCCCTTAAATTGCTTCTTCGTCTGAACAACAACAAAAAAAAAACCTCCACAGTTCATAATTTATGATGGTCTTGCATCTGAGCTGAAGTGTTTTAGACAGAGTCCACTGGCACCACATGCTGTGGTGGCCCCAGAGGTCACTGGCACCGCACACTGTGGTGGCCCATGCAGTGCAGAATGAGCATGCTGCATGCTCAGAACCAAGACTGTAGCAGAGTCACACGATGCAACATGAGTGAGCACTGCCAGAGACAGTCCAGACTCATGGTCCCCAATAGGTTTGGAATTGCCTTTTGGTCATTGAGTGTGCAGAACCCTTTTACTGTTGCCACACTTTCTCCCAACCCACATTCAATTATTCCCCATACGAGAGTTGTGACCCACTGTCTAAGAAACTCTGCTCCAGTTCAAAGGCTCAGACAAGGTGTCAATGCGATGGTTAGCAAGGAAGGGAAGATCCTGTGATTGGCAGTGGGATATCTGTGAGCTCCCTTTCTCCCCTCCTCCTCCTCCTCCTTCTACTACTACACACACACGTGCCTGACTCTGCAGTTGTGATATCAGAGTTTGTGTGGTTCTTGCCAGTGGCAGCTATCTGCAGTCTCCTGTTGGGCCATTCCAGCCCAGCAGTATGCTTCACCAGAGTGTGCAGGAGGGCTGGCCATACAACAGATGACTGACCATGGATGTCACGGCATTAGGCAATGACATCCCTTCATCTTTGCTACCTCCTATTGTCCAGGTAAATGGCTAAGTCCAAGCCATGGTTATGTGAAGGCAGGGAGAAAGGTGTCTCTCTATCCTGTTGGGTGGAGACATGTTGGTAGATAGTAATAAGTCTTTGTGGTGATACCCTTAGGAAGAGGTCATGCATGGGTGATGGATTTGTTTCCTGGGGGCTACCCTAACAAAGTACAGTCACAGACCACCCAGTATCCCTCCAATCCTTCCGTTTCCTACCATCACTGTACACCTTTCAACCCCCCCCCCCGCCTTCTTTCTGGTCTGTTGTCCAGTGGTCCTTCCAGATTGTGGGTGGCTGGGAACTTTCAGTAAATCCCACAGTGTCTCCTGCCAGGGTTGGGTCTGGTTCTGCCCGTCCCAGCAGTGCCTTTTGCAGGGTCCTGCGTGTCCCCTCAGTTGCTGCCACTGTGGGCATTTTTCCCCCACTTTACTGCCCACGCACATTCTCCTCCCTGCATAGCATCAGCTGCATATCTGCCCTTGTACAGACCCCTTCATGGCTCTTGCTGAAACAGACGGGTACTAGCATTCCGGGCTGGAAAAGCCTTTCGAGAGATCACTGGGCAGGCCACATTTTCAGGTATGAAAGAAAAACAAAGAACACTTTTATTCCCTAAAGGTGACAGTGTTGAGGTCACACAAAGGAAGCAGGCAGCACCATGACCTGGGTGAGAGCCTCAGAGTCATCACTTCCTCCTCTGTACCTGCCATACTGTCCCAGGTCCGTGGACTCGGTGACCTTCAGGGGTCCACCCCGGGCCGCCACTGACAGAGCTCGCCACTTCCTCCGCTGTTTGGCAGCTGTGTTTATCTCTTCAACCTTCTCCCTGTTTTCCTCCAGAGTCTCCGCCATGCCTCTCACAGCTGGCCTCAATTTCCCCTGGCCAACAATGATCTGGGAAATAGGTATCAAGAAATGTGTTCTTGGGCCTGGCCTGCTCAGAGACTTTGCCCGCCCCATGGCTTGAGTAGACAGAAGAAGTAAAGAATCCCCCGGGGAGGAAAATCACAGACTCTACCACAGAAGGTTCCTATGACACGGGACAGCAATCTCAGGGGCCTTTTCTGGGTCTTATCATAATATGGCTGAGCGAAGGCTTTGAAGGCGCCCCACTGCTCTGACTCACGCTCCGCTTCCTGGAGACAAAGACTGGGTGTCACTTGAGCAATGACACGAGATGAGGACTTACCACACGGACTCCGTAAAAGGAATTCACTTCCTTTTACCACGTATAAAGCCAATGGATGAATGAAGGAAATGAAAGCATTGAGGGTCAAAGGAGTCCTCAGAGGTGATCCTGCTAAGAAAGACGTCGAGGGATGGTAATGAGACCCGTTATCCCAGGCTGTCCACAGCCACAGCTGGCACTGTCCTTATGCCTGCCTAGCCATGGGCCTGGTCCACAGCCCCCACACCCTCAGCCTCAGGGAGAAGCTCCCTCAGAGCAGACACGTTGTCTACACCCACCAGTGAGAGGCTGGCAGCCAAAACGATGCCCACAGAGCAAACAGCAACATTTCGGGGTGCCTGACAGTGTAAGATGCAGGGGAGTGCTTCCAGCCGTACGCTCAAGCGTTTCTCAACCCAGAAACAATTTTCAAAGGAAAATGCCAGGGAGATAATAGCGGGTTTGGAGAGAAAGAGGAAACCAGCGTGGCTGAACATTTCTGCTCTCTCTGAAAACCGCAGAAACCACGTCAGGAACAAATGAGGCTGAGGACGGCTTCCTGCCAGGAAAGGAAGGGGGATGAGACTCCTGAAGCCACTGAGACAGATAACGGAAGAGGAAGATGCCTCTCCAAGCACAGGCTGTTCCCACGGTCGTCAAAGGCATGCATCTTCCATGAGAAACACAGGGTGACGCTTCAGCATTCAGCTGACTCGGGTGGCCGTGCAGCCCAGTGCCCAGGAGGCTCCTCAGCAAAGCTAAGTGAGAAATGGGGGCCTTGACAAGAGTCCAATAACAAGAAGAAATAGCATTATGCTTTTGATTAAATTTACTCTTGCAGGACAGTTAAACTGTCTCGGGATTTGTAGCCTGACTCCTAGCTCCGATGGAGTCACCCTGAGAATCTCCATCATGACGGGTCTTAAGCTTTTCAGAGAGGAATGTCATGTTTCAGGGTTCAGGGCTAAGTGGCAGCAAATGTCTCCCATCCCTCCGGCTGATGAACCCAATTTATGAGCTGATGGTGGTAGCCGAAGGAGACCCAGAGGACACGTTGAGAAATGGCTCATTAAGCTCATTCAGATGGTTCCAGAGGCCACGTTTTGGGGACACACTGACAGAGGGCGAGTGTGCTGACATTTTGCACAGACACTCCTGATCGTGTTACACATCATTTCTCTTCTTTACTTTCTTAAGTCATGCCAACTGCAAATATAATTGCTGAGTGTGGTCAGAGAGATAATGGCACAGCGTTTGGTAAGTAGCCCCGGTTTTTGCCAGAATTTATGCTGCACTTTATCATGGTTGCAGAGCACACTTCTGAGTCTAAGACCAATGCTGCCAACCCAGGGAAGGAAGCTAAGAGATTCGGGACACATGACCAAATTGGATGTGCCCCGTTTTAATTTTTATTTTATGTGTGTGAGTATTTTTCCTGCATGAGTTTCTGTGCACCATGTGAATGTTGCCCTGTTTTTAAAGATTTATTTTATTTATGGGCATATCTCTATGTCTCTCTGTACATATGCCTCTTGTGTAGAGATTACCTGGAGCCTGAGGAACAGGCAACTGTGAACCACTCAACGTGTGTGATAGAAACCAAACTTGGGTCCTCTACAAGAGTAGCAAGCACTCTTAACCCCACTAAAGCAAAATAAAACACCTTTTTAAAGGTAGGCTCTCACTATGTAGACCGAACTATCCCTGAACTTAGGATCCTTCCACCTCCTGAATGCTGGTATTCTATGAGTGTGATTCCACAGCCAAGCGTGACCGAAACCTTGTGAAAGAAAGAATCCACCACACTCAGGCACACAGTTGTAGTCACAGAATTCGCTTCAGACAGTAACAGAGAACAATAACAGATGAAGGAAGAAAAAAATATATGTCTCAACAGATAGAGGAAAAGTACTTAGTATCACTTAGCAGGCTTGAAAAATTACTTAGCAAAGTAAGAAAGGGGAAATCCCCTTATTTTAGGCTGTTGCATAACAAACATCTGCAGCCAGTCTTACAGCACGGACAGCAAACCAAGGAGACACCACAAAAGAGAGCGCCATTCCACTGGCCCTGGGCATTAGAGGAGCTCCTGGTCAACAGCACAAAGAAAACAACTTAAGAATTTGAGGGGAGACTATGTGATGGTCTACCCTGGGGTGCACGATGTCTACCCTGGGGTGCACGATGGGCTTCATAGTGCACTGCAGCAAAAAGTGCTGCTCATTAAAGTTTTATTATGAGACCAGTTTTCAAAATGAATAACTTAAAACAGCTACAGGGTCTTGCTATGTAGCCCAGGTTGGCCTGGAGTTCTCTATCCCCCTGCCTCAGCTTCCAAAGTGCTGGATGGCAATCACACACCACTGCCATGCTCTGCCCATGTCATGTCCTGTAACCATAAGAAGCATGACTGAAGCAAGCCCATTCCCAAGGCTAGCCCATTCTTGGGTGTTTACAAGTCAGATGGACCAGGATGCTGCAAGGTTTCCAGGGAAAAACCAGACTAGAAACTGTGTCCAAATAAATGGAGAGGTGACCTGGACTCCGGTTTCCTGCTGTGAAGATGTCAGTTATCACCGAACCAATCAATAAATTCAACGAGAGCTCAATCAGCTTCAGTCTGATTTTTGTTTTTAGAAGTTGAGTAACTTGTTTGAACACTCCACGGTGAATGGAAGCCCACTAACACTTAAGTTGGTCTTACAAACAAGAAACAGATGGTTTGACTTAACAGCTATTAAGTCAGTCTCCAAGGTCATGGGAATGTGGCATTGAGTCTGGAAAAGACAAATAGATGAGTCAGGCAGAACAGGGAGTTCCTGAAGAGGGCACTATGGGAATCCAGCACTTACTGACACAGCGACACATGGCAGTGGAAGGACACATTTAGCCAATGATCTTGGGAAAACTGTCCACATGGGAAAAAATGAGATGCCTGTGGCCAGCACCAGGGAGAGGGGCATCTATTTATATTAAACATTGAACTAGACAGGACAACTATGAAGTCGATAGAAAAAAAGAAAAGAAAGCACCAGAGTATGGTGAATTGGGTTGGGAAAATCCTCCTGAAGTAAAACTCGAAGAGCACAAATTACATGGCAAAACTGATAACTGACCAAGTGCATCAAAATCAAGAACCGTTATTGGGAAAGGCCATAGTAGACCAGGTTGTTGAAGGACAGTCTCAATAGATGTCACGGACAGATATGTACATCCATGGCATGCTGGGAACCTTCAGATCTGTTAGGGGTGAAGAGCCAAGTAACAAAGAGCTATGCAGGAGAAAATTACAGAGAAGAAAACAAAGCCCCGAGCTTCAAAGGGAGGAGGTGCTGCACAAGACCATTAGTTTGAATCAGAAAAATACAAATTCAAGCAACTCTAAGAAATCATACTGAAGCTATGGGGAAGGGCAAACTAATACCTGAGAATGTGGGGACCCTAGAGAAGATGTGGAGGGGACCAGTTCCCTCAGATGACCTAGTGCTGTTCAAATTAGAGCACAGCACCCGGTAAACAAGACAGGGATCCTGGAGGTGAAGTGCTGGGCTGATGTGCCACCTTCTAGAAGCAAACAACTGGAAATCAACTTCTCTATCACAGAAAAGAAGTCAAAACTTCCATTTTCCTTTCTCTCCATGTAGGCCTACCTACTGCCTTTTCTTTTGGACTCTGTTAGGCTGAAAATACTTTCGTTTCTCTTGACTGCTGGGGAATATTCATTTTATATGAAGAGATAGCTCACATGACCCTTAAGCCACTTCCCTCTGTGTGTGTGACACTGGTGTGGGTCACGTCTGATCCTTTCTTGTCTGCATGCTTACTCCTAATATTTTCTTCTCCTGGATCTTCCAGAGCGCTGATTCTCTACTTACAGTATTTAATTCGTTTTTCAACCATGTATGTAAAATTCCAGGCTGGCAGTTAATGATATAACTTAACTGTTTTCTTGGTATTTTCTCTCTCTGGCTGCCCTGTGTTCCAAAGGTAAAAAAATTAATGATTCATGGGGATCTTAGTTACTTTTCTATTGCTATAATCAAGTTATAGAAGAAAGTATGGACTGCTTACAGTTTCAGAGGGGGAGTCCACGGACCATCATGGCAGGGTGCAGCATGGCAGGAAGGCAGACATGATTCTGGAGAAGTAGATGATAACTCACATCTTGAGACAACAAGCAAGAGCCAGAGAAAGAGAGAGGAAGAAGGAGAGGGAAAGAGGCGGGTGAGAAGGAAGCAGAGGGGGAGGGGAGGGAAGGAGGAGAGAGAGATGTTCAAAGAGAGAACTGAGATTGGTGTTGGCTTTTGAAAGCTCAAAACCCATTCCCAGTGGCGCACCTCCTCCAACAAGGCCACACTTCTTAATTCTTCCCAAACAGTTCCACCAACGAAGAACCCAGCATTCAAATATATGGGCTATGGAGGCCACTGTGGTTCAAATCACCACAATAGGAAGCATTGAAATAGAAGAGGAATGTAGAACAATGGACCATGTAGATAGGCAGGAAAATATGAAGGAATATCAACTGCTTAAGAAAAACAATTTCTTAAAAATTTTAAAAAAAAGAATACAGAATAAAATACAAGGCAAGGGTACCACACAGTGGAGAGAATGGGACAAAAATGTGGACTGTTTCATGGTCCTGGATTGAAAGTATGAATTTATACCAAACACTAAGAAGTCAAGAATATAGGCCAGGTCTTCCACTTTGCAGTACAAGAGTATATAAATAGCAAACTCATGGAGAAGAGAAGGAAGGAAATTCAGACTAGTTAGTAGAAAGGCCAGCCAGAGAGTGGGTCATGGGAGCCAGCACCCAGTGACAGAATGACAGGGAAGTGAGACATGAGGGGCCCCAGAGGCAGGCCATCTCCCCGGGGAAGCTGCTTAAGCTATGGCTTCTGTTTAGATGAACCAACTCCACCTTCACCAAAGCTGTCCCAGCTAGCCCCACTCTATCTCTTCTCCAGATGAGTTGGAGGCCTGGAAAACTGAACAGTTGTCGCTGTGGGGACCACAAGAGAAGATGTGAGAGTTGGTACCCAAGTCAATGGTGTGTGCACTGTGCTGTATGTGAGCGGCCTGCCCATAGTCCCCTCGTGGCCATGCCTTAGCCTTGGAGCAGATGCCCTTGGCCTCCCCTGAGGACTGAAGCAGCATGGTGCTCTCTGAGCATCTATGGATCTCTTAAGAGCCAAGAGGTGTACTGACATTTCAGTAAGTCTCTAAGAGTCCCACAAATCCACACTTATACCCACTCCAGGGGCTAGAAATTCCATCCAGAGACTGACAAGCTGGAGCAGCTGCAAAAACGAACCTGGATCCCACCCTATTATTTAAAAAGAGTTTGGACGCTGGAAACATGAAGAAGTAGCTAAATATTCAAATAACAGAAGAAAATGGCTGCCTGGCAAGATAGCTAAGTGGGAAAAGCTGCTTCCTGTCAAGTTTGGTCAAACCTGAGTTTGATTCCTGGAACCTACATGGTGAAAGGAAAGAACCAAATCCCACAAGTTGCCCTCTGACTTTCACATGTAAGCCATGGCATGTGAATGCATGTGCGTGCATATACATAAATGTAATAAAAATAAAAAATAAGGAGAAGGCAAGATTGGCTAAGTTTTTTGTTTGTTTGTTTGTTTGATTTTAGAAAACAAGAGAAAGAAAATGCTAGAAAAAAGATAATAATATAAGAGGGAGAACCAACAGGAAACCCAACAGCGAGAGGTAGAATTAAATGCATTAGTAAGCTAAATACATGAAATTAGACGGAACACAATTAAAAGGTAGTGGTGTGGAGAAGGGAAGGAGGGCTGGAGAAACAAGTGAGACATCTAGAAATTTCGGAGCAACAGTATGGAGGTACAGTACATTGGTCAAAGCCCAGACTATACAATACTACAAGGATCCCTAGTTGTAGCCTATGGGTTTTAGTTGATAATGTAGAATTAAAGGCTCATTCGTTCTAAGATTTATTTCACACTAATGCAAGACATTAGTAATGTTGGGAGAGAGGGAGCAGTATCTAGGAATTCTATGCAATTTCCATTTTTCATAAACCTGAAACTTCCCCAAGGAAAGAAGTCCATTAATTCTTCTTAATGATAGAGCTGTCAGCTGGATACAGTAGCAAATCACAACTATGTGCTTCACACAAGAGACAGATTTCATACAAAATACAGAGAGACTGATGAGAAAAGCCTGGGAACATCAGCCCAACGCAGCCTGGGCTTTCTGCTCTAGTTAAGTGAAATAATTAATAAAACAGTAAATTGTTAATTGTGCGCTCTCTCAGAACGAGGACAGCTCAGTCGGCTGGAGAGGCGCTGTTTAGAGGTGCTGTTTCGGATGTGAATACTCCGCCCAGCTTGGACTCAAGGCATCTGACTCAAAATTTAGCGAGCTGAAAGCAGGAAGCGTTGGGGTTGGAGGAAGCCGCTGACAAATGCCGAGCCACGTTATAAGATGCTGGCTGTCAGCCAGATAGGTCTGTGGGCACCCTGAGCAGATCCAGGAACGGAGCTTCCTCCACGTAGATGCTTCAAAGCCTCCCACGGACCAGGCGGTGCACGCTGGACTTGCTTCTGAGGGAACACAGTGGTCAGGGGACAGCTAGAGGTCCTCCCTCGGAGAGTGGGGCATACAGTAGAAAAGTTACGGAACCGACACGATGCTGCCACCAGCAAAAGAACACGAACGTGGAACAAGTCTGGTTGGTGTTGCTAGGTTCTTGTCCATATTTGCACATTTGTGAGGAGACCCGAGTTGGAATGAGACATTAGCAGATGGATATGACCAAAATTAATTATGTAAGTGTATGGAACTTGGAAAGATTAAATGAAAAGTGTTATTTAAAATTAAAAAAAGAAAATGCCTGGGCAAGTTTTCGCTTGTTTATTTGTTTGCTTTTAACCAATTAAATTTTAAGAGTGGAGCCAGAGCTGCAGGCCAACCCCTCCGGGTTGCCCAAGAAGTCTAAGCTGGTGTCTCATGCTGGACTTACTCTCTAGGGCAAAGGCCTGAAAAATAATGATGCAGGAAGGCTGTGGTCGGAGCTCCAAGGGTCCCACTTGTTCTAAGAGAACTCCATCCCTGGCAGAGGTGGTTCGGGTTAAGGACCAGGTGGCCAGAGCAGGCAGCTGGAAAGAGAGCAGGCATGGCTCAAAACACAAGGCAAGCTCCAGCAGCCAGCCACAGTGAGCCTCTGAGGGACAATAATAATGGTGGATGGACCCAAGCTGAGGGTCTCCCTGGAGCCTAGGCTAGGGCAAGGAAGACCAAAAGCTGTAACAGGGGCAGCTAATATTCTGGATACTTAATTTTGTGTTTAAAGAGACAGTTGTACATCTTACAAATGTTTGGCAATATAGGAAATTAAAAAAAAAACAATGAAAGAGAATGAATGAATGAAAAAACAATGAAGAGTCACAAAGACTCCAGCAGACACACTGAGGACCAACATTGTTTCCAGTCTTGAGAGTGTGTGTGTGTGTGTGCGTGCGCGCGTGCCCGTGCACGCAGGAGGGTGCAAAAGGCAAATGCACACACTTTAAACTTGCAAAGCATCACCCTGGGCATTTCCTCAAGGGTTTGCCATTCTCAGATCCATATGTAAGAAAACTCTGATTAGCTTTGGAAAAAGAATTTTGACAAATTGAACCAAATAGTTCCAGAAACACAACTTCCCAGCATCATCACCTGAGGCGAATGTGAAATCCCACAGTGTAAAGCCAATGAGGATGAAGATGGAAGCTACCGGACAGCCAAGGGCATCAGAGGTGAACTATAAACATGTCCACCACGCTGACAGATGGAGCCAAGGCCTCAGGACGCCCTTCAAAGTCCTGACATGTCTATTCACATGTATTAAAACCCATCGGAACTCATTGAGGGCGTCAAACAGGTATTTTATTTTAAAAGCAAAATCTAAAGTCTGAGAGCAATAGCCAACAGTTTCCTTAGGGTACAGAGGGATAGTGTCTTAGATACTAAGATGCGAGCTGGGGAACCATATTTTCCAGGAGTGAGAGAATCAAATGAAATATGCATGGAAAATGCCTCGGGATGTAAATTATATTTCGGTATCAATCTGTTCCCATTACTCACTTGTTTGTGTCAAAATAGCTTCCCAAAGAGGATGGCTTCACCCGTGATTCTGACTTATTTGAGTGCTCAGGCTTGATATATCTGTGGGTTCAACGTGTCGGTATCCACGCAGGCAGAATCAATATTTTAATCATGCCGAGGCTAGGTGAGTAAATCCACTCTCTGGTGCCATGCGTGATTTACAGCTCAAAAATGATAAATACAACTTCCTCCATGTTGAGGACCGACCCAAATAGCTCAGTTTCTATTACTGTTCTGACTCAGCCTCCATAACCACTCACCAGCTCGGCTTTGAAGAATATTAATCATGAAATACTGCTGGAGAAATCTTGCCCTTGCCCTCCCCCACCGTCCTTTTGAGACAAGGTCATACTACACAGCCCTAGCTGACCTAGGACTTGCTATATAGACACACTGGCCTCAAGTTCACCGAGATCTGCCTGTCTCGGACTCCTGAGTGCTGGGATTAAAGGTGTGCGCTGCCACCTCCGGCCCAATATTTTTGTGAGTGTGTGTTGTTTGCCTGCGTGCTGTACGGCATGTACATGCCTGATGCCCAACGAGGCCATCAGAAAGCATCCGATCCCTGGAGTTGGAGTTACATGTGGTTATGAGCTGCCATGTAGAAGGTAGGGTTTGAACCTGTGTCTCCAGAGAGAATAGCCAGTGCTCTTAACCTCCAAACATCTCTCCGTCCCTTGACCCCTTTGGATAAGCTTTTCAATGATAAGTAGGATGAATTTGCATAAAATTTTGTGATGTCTATTCATCAGTGCTGTGCGGCCTCCGTTCTTCCTAAACAAGCCTGCACTGGTGGGCACCTTTGCGAATCAGTCGCTGCTTCTCCGGGGTTTCAGCTGAAGTACACGGCTTGAAGCTGTGTATCGTTAGGGCTGCGACTAGGGCACAGTGTGTGAGGAGGTTAAGGGTCTCACCTCACCATGCGAATTCTGTGTTGATGATTGATGTCTCCGGTGTGGCAGGCCTAAGGTGACTAGGAGTTCTGGGTTCAACAGCTTCATCTTCCTCTGCCTCTTCGACTTTTCTCTCAGGTTCTCCTCTTCTGTTCCCCCCAGTTTCTCTCATGGGCAGGTGAGTTTCCTCTCCCATGGCAGGAGGAGAATGCAATGGATTCCAAAGTTAAAGTTCCGGTGCGTCAGAGGCTCTGAGGGACAGATCCTCTCAATTTGCAGCGGTCACTGAGAAGACCGAGCAAATGCCGAACCAATGACCATAGAGCATTCCCAGCTCAGAGGGACATACGAAAGCTGTCAACGCATGTCAACTCAATGCCTTTAATGATATTAAAAACATGTCTTTAATGTAAGTTTCTGTTGAGTATCATCTGGTTAATGTACATTGTTTGTGTAGGTGCATGTGTGTTCACATGTGTATGTAGTATATGTGTGTGTACACATGTGCATGTGTGGGTACAGGTGTATATGTGAGTTGTGCACATGTATGTGAATGTGTGGAAACCAGAGGTCAGCTTCAACTGTCATTCCTCAGTCCCATCTTCTTGTTTGCTTGCTTTCTTTTTGAAACAGGGTCTCTCAGGAATCTGCTAAGTAGGCCACGTTGGCTGGGCAGCCTACCTCAGTCTCCACCTCCCCAGCTCTGGGATCTCAAGTGTTCACCTCCACTTTGGTTTATTTCATGTGAGTTCTGAGGATCAAGCCCAGGTCCTTGTGCCAGACAAGATTGTGCTGAGTGAGCCTGAGTGAGCCAACTCCCAGCTCTGATGTCCATTCTTCATTCATTAGCATGGAACTCCTGGCCAACAACAGTGTGTGGAATGCCTGCAGGAGGTGTATTTAACACACATGTTTCCTCCATAAAACTTCTTGTGTTAGGAACACCAAATAGCTCATTAGCCCTTTTTGGAAGGCATTTTAAACAGCAAAATCACTAACAGAAGTGACAACAATGTAACAAAACAAAACACACACACACACAAAACAAAACAAAACCTAAGCAGAGCACTAAATAGACTGAAAGCATATTATATTGTCTGATGGAAAGGCAGGACCTAGCCTTTGGCCTAGGCCGAGAAAATGCAAAGACGCTTTTTACTTCCCTGTGGATATCTGCTAAGAACCTCAGAAGTGCAAGAGGTATCAATTTGGGTTGCAAAGAAATGTTAACAAGTAGACAAACTCAAAAGTGCAGAGTCCACATATATAATGAACACCAGGGCCTGTATTTTATGTCTCCTCTTTGGTCCCAGCCTGTGTGCACAGCATCTCAGAGGAGAAAGAGAGGCTCCTCTCTGGTCCCAGCTGTGTGCACAGCATCTCAGAGGAGAAAGAGCGGCTCCTCTCTGGTCCCAGCTGTGTGCACAGCATCTCAGAGAAGAGTGGCTCTTCTTTGGTCCCAGCTGTGTGCACAGCATCTTGGAGGAGAAAGAGCGGCTCCTCTCTGGTCCCAGCCTGTGTGCACAGTATCTCTCAGAGGAGAAAGAGTGGCTCCTCTCTGGTCCCAGCCTGTGAGCACAGCATCTCGGAGGAGAAAGAGTGGCATGTGGTGGCATGGTTTTCAACTGCTCTATGATCCAAGGGGTGAGAAGCAGAGTCCTCAAGACCTGTAAAGCAAGGCCTGCAGCCCACTCTCTCCTTACCTTCTCATAGCAGTGCTCCTTCCTTCAAAGAACAGCTACTCCCCCGTCCTCCCACTTAGAAGGCTGCAGTTGAAGACAACCACCCAGAGCTGGGCAGGTGGCCCAGTGTGAGCCAGTCTGAGATGCTCACCGCCTCGCTTCCCTAGTCAGCAGTCGGAGGGAGAGAAACAACGTGGGCAGAGCAAAGTCCAGAGCATGGAGCTTCTGGTGGACCCTTTGAAGAGGGTGTGTCTTCAGTTCTTGGAGTTCTGCCACCTGAGAAAGAGCAAAATACCCGATGTGAGCATATTGTGTGGATGGGCCGGACCCACTCCACGTACCTTTAAAAATCCTTCTCTGTATTTAAAACCAATTTGTTTTCCGTCACAATCTCCTTTCCTCCTCTAAGTCACCGAGAGCACAAGACTGCCAATGACTACTTTTCTGGAGGTAGAATCCAAGGCTTTTTGAACGCTAGGCAGTATGCCACTGCTGAGCCATTCACGGATCCAGGCCTTGGAGCTGGAGATCTTAGTTCACGTTCGTGTGTGCGTGTGTGCGTGTGTGCGTGTGTGCGTGTGTGCGTGTGTGTGTGTGTGTGTGTGTGTATGCGTGCACACGTGTGATGCTGAAGACTGAACCCAGGACCTCTTGCTTGCAAGGAAGACATTCTATCACGAAGCTACATTCCCAGCCCTTTTTTCTGGTTTTTGTTTGTTTCTCCCAGGGTGTCCTGGAACTTACTTTGAAACTTTTTGAAAGCTCTTGAACCTGCAATCCTCCTGCCTCAGCTTCCCAAGTAGCAGGGATATCAGGTCTTACCCCAGGGCCCAGCTGCTTGTCATCTTTTCGAATCCTGCTTTCCCATCTGTTTCTCTCATTTCAGGAAGTCTTGGAGAGTCCCGGTGTGGGTGGTTGTCCTACAGTGTTTGAAACAGTCAGTGTCATCTTTCTACTCGGTGGTTAAGAGGAGAACAGTTGGTGGCTCCAGGTGCTAGGTGGCGAGGGGAGCAACAGGACTCCAACGCCCATCCTCTGTCCTTTTGCTAAGTGCTTCCTGCAGCTTCTGACTCACATTTCCACAGGGTGCCCTCAGGGCGCTTTCTGTTCAGAAGTGGCCAGATCTGCACACAGAGCTTGGCAGCTCCTGCTTCCCCTTGCTCCCAGGAGCTGTTAGGAGACTCATGATATGTCAGAGTGGAGAGCCAGCCTCTCTGGCTGCTCCATCACGTCACAGAACCCAGACCTCTCATCTCATCTCACCCTGCTGGGCCTGGAGGGTCAGCCCTGATTTATTTCTTTATTCTCTGACCTCCTCCTCCTCACCAGTAAGGGACAGTACTGCCATGCTTGTGCTCTGAACCAGGTAGAGACAGCCATTCAAGTAACGGTCACATGATCATGTAAAGAGTAGCTAGGTTGTTTGGACCGTGGACTACTGGTTCTTAACCTTGGGTCGCAACCCCTCTGACAGACCTCTACCTCCAAAAGACATTCACGGCATGATTTTTAAGAGAAGCAGAATTACAGTTATGAAGTAGCAACAAAAATCATTTTATGGTTGAGGGGGGGTCACCACAACATGAGGAACTGTATTAGAGGCCCGTGGCATTGGGAAGGCCAAGAACCACTGCTGTAAGCCATGGTAGTGACCGGCAGAGACGTGAAGTGACTTCCCCGGGCTCACACCTCGGATACGACAGAGGTAGGATCAGAATCCAGCCTGTCTGATCCCAAAGCGTCTGAAGTATGATTCCTCCAGCAATGGCACGGCTGTGGAGAACAGGGAGGGCGGTAATCGGCCTTTGACAGAGGATGCAGAGGTCACCTAGAGATGTTGAGAGCCTCACTCTTACTTGCAATCTTCTTAAAGAGAAAGTTCCCCTCCCCCATCACTGAAGCAGGAACTTTCCTTTTGTGATGGTGACTCATGGCATAACCCTAGCTGTGAGCCAGACCAGCCTCCAACTCACAGAACTCCAGCTGCCTCTGCCTCCGCCTCTGTCTCTGAGTATTGGTATTAAAGGTGAGCACCAGCATGCCCGGCCCCTGGAGTAAGAACTGCAATATTCTAGTGAAAAAAAAAGAAATATAAAGAAGAGTTAATTGTTAATTTTCAGTAAGATGGAAACCAAAGTTGCTTTTTAAAAAAAATATTGGAATATAATTTCTATATATTTAAAACATCTTGGCAAACTGACACACTCTGAATTTCTCTTTAAATTATTTGTGTGGATAGCTTGCATTTTACAGAATTATTCTTAAGAACTTTATGCTTCAGCCAACACCCTTTAAGAGTAACCATTTTCCTATCTTTTTAGCAACATCAAGTTTTATCATTTTTTTGTTTTATTTTGTTTCCCCTTAGCTTGTAGTATAGGGGTTTAGGTTCTCATTTTAAGTATTACTGTAGTGTTGCTTTGAAATCAATTGTATCAACAGCCAGGAACACAGCTATCAATGCAGAAAAGTCATTTTTAAAAAGGAAACTTTTTCTTTTTTATGAATTTTTAAATGTATTCTTTGACAATTTCATACATGTATACATGGTATCATCATCCTATCCACTCAAGTCCACCCAGGGCTCCCCCATTTCTTCTGCTTCCCAGCTTCGTGTCTTTTATTAACTCATGAAGTCCAATTAGTGTTGCTTGTATGTGTGTGAGCGTGGGGCCTCCTTTTCCCTGGGAACACAGGCAACCTACTAGCAGCCTAAAAATGGAGATTTCTTAACCCAAGTATTGCTCATTTTTACCCTTATTCAGCATCTCAGGCCAATCAATGTTCCGGAGAAGCCAAGGATACCGGTCCTTTACCAAGCTTGTTTTGTTTTAGTCTTGCCCAACACGTGGGAAAGGGAGTTGGCAAAGAGCCCAGCTGTATCAGGGGTCTGAGTGGAGAGAGCAAGGAGAGACAATTGTGCTTGGAACTGGATGGAGTTGGGTCACCATCTTCACTCCACAGCTACTAGCCCCCTGGGCTGCTGGACCTTGGACAAGGCACCTCCAAGAGGAACTGTGCTGTCAAGATACTGAGCCCAGCAGGTTTCAAAGAAAGGGGTGTAAAGTACCTGTTACCTGTTGATGTTGATGGTGTGTTGAAATGTCAGGCCTACTGGGCTAAGTAACACACATAATTAACATTACCTGACTCTCTTCTCAACTTCATTGTGGCCCCCAGATCATCAGTTACATACTGACCCACATCTGAGGTTCATAATTACGTTTTTGTTATAGAACATTGAACTAGATAAACAAAATACTGAAGCAAATTAGCATCATTTCCTCCAGAACCTTCTGGAGGTTAATCTTCAGTGTCAACTTAAGTGGATTTTTAGAAACACCTACAGGCACATCTCTAGCTGTGCGAATGTCCAGAGAGGTTTACAGAGAAGTGAAGACCCACCCGCCACGTGGGTGGCACCATCCTTTAGGCTGGGGTTCCCACTTAATATAAAGGAGACATCATCATTCATCTCCCTTGGATCCTAACTGTGGCTGTGTGCCGCGCATAAACGCCTGTCTTCGGTCTATGCGCTACCATACAGTTACGGAGCTGCTTCGGGCTAGGGGCTGGAGGTTGAAACATACAAACTCACAGGGAGAGACAAACAGAGAGACAGAGACACGGACCTCTAGTCACTGGTAAGAAACCCTTTATGCTTATATACCCAACATGGAGGCTTATATACCCAACAGTCAGGTGAAAACCTCATCCTCTGATCCTCAAGGCAAAGCAACACATGCGCGTGAAGCAGAACTGGTAAACAACTTTGACACAGTTTTTAGTAACTCAAATCAGAGGTAAAGCTCTCTAGCAGGGAAGAGCAGCTGGAGACCATGACTCCAAATGGTCCCAACAGCTGTGATGTGATCAGCTGCCACTCTTGCTCTGCCACCACAGAGTTCCAGTCTCTGCCCTGTCCCTTCCACCATGCTGGACTGTACCCTCAAACTGTGAGCCAAAAGAAACTCTCCCCTCTGTAAGATGCCTTGGTCAGGGATCTTGTCACAGTAACGAGAAAAGCAGCTAATGCATGGATCTGGGAGAGTGGCAGCACGGGAAGGGAAGAATTCAAAAGCAGGAGCGTGCTCAGGAAAGAGCTCTGAAAATCCAGACCGGCTGTTAAATTTATAATGTGCATTTGTCTATAGTCAAGCATCTGCAGTGGATCTGAACAAAACACATGGGTGACTTTGAAACCTAATTAAAGCTGGGAATTAATTAGCCAGACAGTGCCCTAGTTTGCTTTATGTTTTTGTGATAATAACACACTAGGAAAGGGTTTGTTTGGCTTACAGGTTATGGTCCATCAATGAGGGAAACCAAGGCAAGGACTCAAGGCAGGAACATAGAGGCAGAAACTGAAGTGGAGGTCACAGAGGACTGCTTGCTTGCTTGCCTCTAGGCCCCTATTCAGCTTCTTTTCTTAGATAGCCCAGGTTCATCTGTCTAGGAACGGCACCACCCAGAGTAGGCTGGGCCCCCCTACATCATCCACCAATCAAGGCCAATCTGAGGGAGGCAGTCCATCTGCTGAGGTTCTCCCTTTCTAGATGTATCAGGTTGATCAGTGAAGCTATGGTAGATAGGGTGGCCTCAAGTAGGCAGTGGTATTTCCTGTTGATCCCCCTAGAATTTGTCCTCAGTGGGCAGAGTAGGTATGGCCTCCTTCACACCTACTGATAGTTGGGCTAGCTGGAGGTGGGATAGAGGAAATAGGAAGGGGCTCATATCAGGGTCTTTCCTCTGGACCCGTGCTTCTTAGGCCAGGCACTAAACAGACACACGTGTCACCCGCCCCAGAACTCCTGTCAGATGGTCACTCTTAGAGCCAGGTACAGCCCCCACCCCAGACTAACCTCTCCCTCTCCCTCCACCCAGGGGTTTTTATGCTGTCAGTCTTGCTATACCCTGGTAAATAACCCGTATGCTGCTCCTCTGGTTCCATCGAACCCAACCAACACCCCAGTGGATTCGGGACAAAAGATTAAAATACAAATTCTACCAGAGGGTCAATTCTACCAAGTTTCACGAGGGAAAGAACACCTCCTAAGGCAAAAGAAACTGGGAATCCAAACAGTGGGTTGGTTTCTGTGGGGTGGCCGGAGAGCCCTGTGCAGAGCCAGCAGGGTGGGAAGGGAGTGAGTGCAAGAAAAGAGAGGGAGAAAGGCCTCTTGGGCCAGCGTATTAGGCCTCATGTATACTGCTCCAGTCTCTTAGCTCCCCTGCATGTCACCACCACCCAGCCTGCATGTCCCTGTGTATAAGGTGAAGAATGTCCCCTTCCGACAGGGCTGGGAAGGCTGACCCAGAAGGGAGACTGGCACCATGAAGACCATGGTTTCTCAGGTGCTGACTGGTGGGAAAATGCTGGGTATCACCAGCCTGGCAGCAGCAGTAGCCATTTCTGGGAGTGAAGAGAGGAGGCAGAGGCTGGCAGCAGCAGTAGCCATTTCTGGGAGTGAAGAGGAGGCAGAGGTACCTTTATTCTTCATCTTCAGCTCCTTCTCCAGTCACCAGCAGCAGAAGAGCCATTGTGAATCTGCCCCAGATGCTACCATCAAGCAGGCCTTGGCATGAAGGAGCCATACTAAAGAGGACATCTTACCTGTTGGCTGCCTGAGAGGAGGGAAGCTGCAGCTGCTGGAACCGGTGCTCTTGAGGGCCCCACCATCTCCTGCCACAGCAGAGACTTTGGGGGCAACACTCCCCTTCCATCCCAGCTAGGCTTTTACATCACCTTCTTACACATCCTGGAGTCTCCCGCTTCCTGTTCCCATCAGCCTTGTGCCATGTATCATATTGTCCCCGGCAATTTCTTGTCTCTTTCTGAATAGCCATGCCCTGTAAGCCTCCTCAGACTCAACTTCCACTCACAGCAAGCTCACTTTCCAGTCTCAGCTTCTCATTAGGAAGCTGTCAGCACCCTGACTTCTCTGGGTTCCCTCTCCCTGTACCATACTCAGAGGTCACTATTCAGTTCTCAAAAACCCTGCTCTATGGCTGTTACTCCCTTGACCTTGCCAGTTCAGACCCAGTTTCCTAGCACTCTGCGTGAGTTACCCAGCATTAAGAGCTCCCTGTCCAGCACCAGATTGGAGCAACTGGGAAGCCCTGAGAGAGCCAAAGGTCTGCATACCTCCCCTCCCCCATCACTACTGTGGCAGTGGCTGAAATTAACGGCGGCAGGCAGTTTCCTTGGTGGACACTGTGAGCAGCTATCTTCTCAATGTTGATATACTGCCTCTGGAAGGTGCATGGGGGCTCTGTAGACTCTGGAAATGAGGCACATGAGGCTAGGAAGCCTATGAGAGCTGCAAGGTTCCCAAGGCCCTCCCCAGGTTGTGCAGGCAGTAACGACTGTGCTGAGTGAGGTGGGATCCCCTTCTGTATGTTGTGAATATGGGTTATTGTCATTGGTTAATAAAGAAGCTGCTTTGGCCTGTGGCAGGGCAGAATAGAGCTAGGTGGGGAAAGCTAAACTGAATGCTGGGAGAAAGAAGGCAGAGTCAAAGAGACACCTTGTAACTGCCCAAGGAGGTAGATGCCTGAGACTCTTACTGGTAAACCATGAGCCTCGTGGCAATACATAGATGAAAAGAAATGGGTTAATTTAAGATGCAAGAGTTAGTTAATAAGAACCCTAAGCTAATAGACCAAACAGTGTTTTAATTAATATAGTTTCTGTGTGATTATTTCAGCTCTGGGTAGCTGGGAAATAAACAAGCAGTTCCCGCCTACAAATTAGCATGCCAACTTGGGCTGACTACATCCACATAAAACCTGAGAGGCCACAGGGTCTGGGTGCTGGCTGGAGAGGCTGCAGCAGTGTGCTGTGGGCAAAAAGCATGCCCGGGCTGGTGGGGCGGGGAGTGCTGGCGGGGAAGCGTGCACAGACCTTTTGGGACAGTCCCAGTAGGTGTGGACTCGTGTCTCACGCTGGGTGCCAGATGTAGATGAACATGATAAAGTGATCCCACATTAGCTCAGAATGGGGTATAATGAAGGGTTCTTTATTTAAGGGTAGACTCACAGATCTACAGTTCTCTGCACAAGTGGGGAACAGGAACCGAATCCAGCAGTCAAGAGAGAGAGTGAGCGAGCAAGTGCACCTGTTTTTTAGTACACAAGGCCATGCCCAACCTGGTCCACTGTCTCAAAGGCCATTGACTGAAGGAGCTCCTCCAGCAGTTGAGGAGGGGAGCCTGCAGCTCCAGGAATGTCAAAGTGGGGTGGGGTTCTTTTTGGTGATGAGGCTGCCCTGACTCAGCCAACTCTCTTTTTTTTTTATTGAGCTCTAAATTTTTATGTTCCCCTCCCTGCTTCTCCTCTCCCCCCTCCAATCCTCCCCCAAGGTCTCCATGCTCCCAATTTACTCAGGAGATCTTGTCTTTTTCTACTTTCTACTTCCCATGTAGATTAGATCTATGTAAGTCTCTCTTAGTGTCCTCATTGTTTAAGTTCTCTGGGATTGTGGTTTGTAGGCTGGTTTTCTTTGCTTTATGTTTAAAAACCACCTATGAATGAGTACATGTGATAAAGACAATCAGCCAAGTTTCTTTAAGTAAAACTTTTCACACATATGCCTATAAGTAACCCAAGAAAGCTTGCTGACTTGCTAAGCTAGACTTGGGTGAGACCATGTCTTTGGCCTTCAGTGCCCTACCTAGGGTAAATAGACATCTGTTCCTGCATCCCCAGGAAATGTCACATAGCAGGCATGCCAGTTCCTTGCCCCACTGAACTTCTCCCTCCTGGTTGGTTACCTTATGGTCTTCCAGATGACTTTGCCTCCTTCACCACAGAGACTGAGAACGTCTTTCATCTCCTGACTCCTTCCTGCTGCCTGTTTCCTCCTTCCCCCTGGCCTCTGCCTCCTGCCCCTGTCCTATTCTTCTTGCCCCTTGCCTCCTTCCCACTGCCCCAACCCCTTCCCCCGCTCCCTATCCCCTACCTCCTCCACATTTCTTCAGAACAGACTTGACACATCTGCCCGCTCCACTGGCCCAAGTCCCTCCAGCCTTCTGGGATGCATCTGCCCCTTGGCTATACACAGTAGTTGGATCCTGGCCCATCCATAGGAACCCACTGAAGCCCCTGACAGTACAGGAACTGGGCCAAGCTGAGGGCTAACATGACCTCATGGGTCAATAGAGGTTATTAGGACAAAGACCACAAGGCAGGTCTTTGAAATCACAGGCAACCAGTCCCATCCCCTCCTGCAGGGACACACAAAGCAAGCAGGGGGATGGCTGAGTCTCACTTCCATCCATCACTGTCACAGGCCCACACTTCCTGGAAAGAGTCAGAGGCTTCTAGGGCCCCACATCATCTCATTTTAAAGCACTGTGCAGAGTTATTCTAAGTCAAGACCTAAAGTTAATAAAATACCTAACTCGGCAACCTGGCACCTGCACGCCATGCTTTCAGCCATGACCTGGAGACTCGCGAGAATGCTGGCAGTTCACTCTGTGAGCCCACTGGCTCTTCTAAGCAGACTTTGCCTCCTCTACAGTGGCAGAGTGCAGGGCTCTGGCAGCCTCTCCTTATTCTCCCGGCCCTGGGTCTTCCTGTGCAGCACAGCACAAATGAGGCACTTGTTGGTGTCCATCCCATTATCAGCTTCCTTGCCAGGCTGGCCCACTTGTCACTCATTCTAAAGAGGTCACAGGCAGGTCTATGGGCACCAAGAACTCACAGGGGAGAATGCACGATGCCTCCCAAGATCCACCCGGCTCCCTGTCTCACTGTCCCACTGTCCTGGAAATGCCTTTGGCCCCTCCCTCTTTCCCTCTCAGAAGCATCTCTGTGTCCAGACTTGATCAAGATGAAGACCTGAGTGCACTAATCAAGGTGGAGTAGTCTGGATCAAAATAACTTTTCTCAGCCAACTGAATATAATGTTAAAAAATATTCCCAACCGCATGTGACTACAACCCAAGCTGCAGGACCAGAGCGGAACCTGACCCAGGAGGCTTACTGGTTTCTTTCCCAGTTAATGCAGGAGGCCGCTGCTGGAGCAGGGAGTGGGGAAGAGTGAGACAACCCCCTCACATGCTCAACCACCCTCCCGAACCCCAGTGTCTGCAGATCATCTGGGAGCTTCATGGGACCACGCAGCCCCAAACCTGCTGCCCCGTTTGGATTTCCATCACCGAAGCAGGACACTGGACAACACCAGATGGTGTTTCTTTCGTTTGTTTGTTTTTTATTTCGTTTTATTTAATATACTCTTTGTTTTTGTTTTTTTGGTTTCTTAAAGGTTTATTTAACTTCATTTTATGTGCATTGGTGTGAAGGTGTCAGATCCCCTGCAACTGGATCTTCAGACAGTTGTAAGCTGCCATGTGGGTGCTGGGAATTGAACCACGGTCCTCTGGAAGAGCAGTCAGTGCTCTTAACCACTGAGCCATCTCTCCAGCCCCCAGAGGGTGTTTCTTAACATTAGCTGTTGTATTCTTTTTCTTGCCTGGGTTATTGCTTTTCCTGGAGACATTTCGTGTGTTAAGGTTTGCTAGTGATGGGCTGTGGGGAAATAGTGAAACCCTGGCGGTTCTCTCCTCATCAATAACCGAATGCTTAGTAGCTCCATAACACGATGGCATTATTAGGAAGTGGTGGAAAATAAAAATGGGTCCTCATTGCAGGAGATACATCACAGGGGCATACCTGGAAAGACGGACCTTGTCCCGAAAAGTTGTGAATTCTCTCTGCTTCCTGGCTGCCATGAGTCTCTGTTCTATTACGCCCCCTCTGTTTAAATCAGGTATTATATCACAGCAATGAGCAACTGGCTGCCATAGATACTGTAACAAAATGTCAGAAGCCAAGCAGCTTAAGTGATAAAAATGTATTTTCATAAGTATTGTTGAATTTGAGTCCTTCTGAATCCCCCTGGATTTTAGATAGCCTCCTTCCTGATGAATTCTTGTGGTCTTGTGTCTCTCTGGGTATCCAAATTCCTACTTTCTGTATGTGCTGGGGAAGGGGAGCCACATACCTGTCTGCAATGTATGTACACGAGTAAGTGGGTCACTTGCGCAAAGATGTCTTTCTCTATTGCTTCCACCATATTGCCTTGAGACAGTCTCTCTGTAGACGCTCGCACTTCAGTTACACTGGCTGGCCAGTGAGCTCTGGGGGTATATCTGTCTCCCCCGTCACCACACTGGGGTTACAGGCATGCACAGTCACGTGTGGCTTGTTTCTTTTTCTTACCCCAGTGCTGGGAATTTGAACTCAGGCCCTCACGTTGGCAGTGTAAACAGCCTCTGGGCTATCTTATAGCTGTATTTTATATCTCTGAGCTACCTCAGCCTCCAAATTCCCACTTTTTATAAGAATTCTAGGCGAATGACATGAGGGTCTAAATCTGGTAGCCACACTTAGATGTAGGTACCTTTGTTAAGGACCTGGTTTCCTCATCTGGTCAAAAGTTAGGGCACTGCAGGGTGTTAGGAATTGGATTCTGGGGAAACATAAGCTAGCCCGTAATAGACAGATCCTTTCTCTTCTGTGACTTCAAATATTGACTGTGCCAAAGCCTAACCAGGCCCCCTGTGTGAGTGTCTTAACCTCCTACAGCACAGAGGTTGGAGAGTGTTGTGGGATACATGGGAGCTTGTCTAGCCTGGATGGGACATGCTCTCTCTCTATCCTCTCTGCTCCCTGCCTTGTCAGCTGTGTCCCTGCGGACTTGACTGCCTGGAGCACACACACGACACTCGCTTGTGGTGACCACTTAAGGCTAAGGACACAAACAATCCCTGCAGGGCTCTACCCTACCAACCACCCAGCAGCCTCCAGGAGGTCTTGGTCCAGAGCTGTAGGAAGCTGCTGTACTTTATTTTGACAGGAATCCTGTGTTTATATTCTGCACCTAAAGAGGAAAGCACAGGCATTATTCTAACTTCCTGTAATGAAAGGCTTGATACCAAAGCGGCTGCCTCCTCTGAAGCCACGGAAGGGTTGCCAGGCCCAGGTGCTTTCCTGACTTTCCATTTCTCAGCTACTATTTTAAAAGTAATTTTTGTGTTTCAGATTGTTGTTTTTGTTTATTTCCTTTTCTATTAGTTAAATAAAGATCTTTAAAATTAGCATATTGTCACTTAGCAGATGGCTATTCTCAGTATTATTTACGCCCAGCCCTCTTCTGATTTTATAAACTAAGGAACAAGATGGTTGTTTCTTTTTAAAAATCCCGCTAAACATCATCAACCAAAATTCTGTTTTTAACATCTTTTGTTTGTTTGTTTGTTCTGTTTTTTATGAAACAGGGTTTCTCTGTGTAACAGCCCTGATTGACCTAGAACTCGTTTTGTAGACCAGGCTGGCCTTGAACTCACAGAGATCCTCCTGCCTACTGAGTGCTGGGATTAAAGACATGTGCTACCACTGCCTGGCTGTTTTCAAGATCTTGTAAAGGAATTTTGTGTATATGTTTGCTTGCATGTATGTATGTGCACCACATGTATACAGTACCCACAGAGGCCAGAAGATGGTATTGGGTCCCGTGGAACTGGAATTACAGAGCATCATGAAATACCATGTGGGCATTGGGAATTAAACTTGGGTCCCCTGCAAGATCAACTAATTCTCTTAACCACTGAGCCAACTCTCCAGCCCCTAAAATTGTGTATTTTAAAATTTTTACTCTACTTTTTCCAGTTCTCCTACTTTTTTATTTTTAAAAGCTGACTTTCAATGGGCACAAGACTTTGAGAAAATAAAAAATCATTTCCCCAATAGCACAGTATTTCCTTTACTCATAACCAGCAGATGAAAAGACATACAGCAGTCTGCTTCTCAGATTTTAATTACATAGTCTACTCTCTTTAATCTTCTTCCTACTCTTTTTTTTTGTTTTCTTTCTTTTTTAATTTAAAAAGCTCCTCATTATAATTGTTTGGATAGGAATGTGCTACACATTGTCTGAAACCCATCTAACAGTCTCAGCTCCACACGCTTCTTTTGAAACATCCACACGAAAGTGCTTCAGCGGGTGCAAGTTGGTGCTTCTTGCCCATGTGTGTCAATCTCCATCCTTGGTAACTGGATGCACCTGCTGAGTGACCACCTTCTCTTGCTGAAGCTCCCTCACAGTCTCACCCTGAAGGCCTCCGCGAGTGGCACTGGGTACCAGTGGAATTTTGTGCTAAAGGAAAAGGGAGAATCTTTTCAGCCTGGAATCTAGTAGCTTGCAAAAACACTGTCACCTTTTAAAGGATTACAATCCACTGCTTTTCCTCAAGAAAAATAGAAGAGATTAAACTAAATATGAAAAAAAAACCACAAGAGGAGATGGAGGAAAATCTCTCTCAGACCAGATTAATTCACAAAGGTAATGAGAAAATAAGAGAAGAAGGCACTGGGAGTCTGGGCCTGAGTAATTCTCTGTGCAGTGTGGAGCTTGTGGTATTAAGTTCACAGGAAGATTATCTCACACCTCTGGGCTCAACACCACTGCTTGCCTTCCCGGGATCCAACATGAGCGGCCTCCACTATCACGTGTCCCATGGCATCGTGTGCAGTCTGAAAACTCCAAACGCACTGAGCAGGGGCTGGAGAATGGCTGTGTGGCTAAGAGCACTTGCTGGATAATCATGAGGATGGGGCTCAGATCCCAGCTTCCATGTAGCATCTCACGTGTCCCTTGCATTCCTGTAACCCTCTCCCTGAGGGAGAACAGGCTAGGAGGATCACTGGAGCTTGGTGGCTTCCAGAATAGCCAAGATAATATGAGTCACGGGTTCAGGGAAAGGCTGTCTCCTGGGAATAGGTAGAGGTGAGAGAGGAAGACATCTCATGTATTCTTCTGGACTCTACATGTGTGGACAGATGCATGAAGCTGCACATCCATGTGTGTGTACACGCAAGCACAAAGACAAGTGCACAGAGGTAAATAGATCTTTACAGCTGTATTGAGTTACTGTATGAATGAACAAAAAATTAATGGGGAGGGATGGATGAATTAGTAAATGGACGGTGGAACAAGAATTACACCTTTCTATGTATGTGGGCCTGAATCTCCAACTTGACAAATTCTGGACTCTAGGCATTTCTTTTGGGAGGTGCTGGTCCCTCTAGTCTGGAGGGAATGCAGAGCAAAACACATACACCTCCACCCCTCCCAACTTGCTCATTAAATCAGGTACAAGGCAGAGACTGCTCGTTCTTTATCCAAGCAATTGGCACAGAAAGCCTGCTGGCCACCCCACCTCACTACAGAGGGAGTGGAAAATGAAAGAACTGAGAAGCCACAATATCCCAGTGCCAGCAAACAAGGAGACATTGCAGTGGACCCTACAGCTGTTAAAGGAGCAACAATATAACATTAAACAACTCTGTGCCCATCGTCTAGACAACTTAAATGAACAAAGTCCTTGAAAGACAGGCTATCAAACTCACTCAGGGGGAAATAACATAAACAGCCCAATATCGATCCAAGACATTGACTTTGTGTTTTAAAATCTCCCCCTCACAGGAAATCTGTAGGTCCAATGGCTTTACTGGTGAAATATAACAAATTTTAGTTCTAAACAAACTTACCCAGGGAACTGGGAAAGAAAGAATACATTTGAACTAATTCTACAATGAAAGAACCCCCAAACCATTAAAGAGGCTAGGCAAAAACTATTTGGAATAACTTTCCTAAACACAAATGTAAAATCTTAACATTTCAGCAAATAGAATTCATATACAGAAGGAAACAAGCCAGTACTAGAAAAAAACTTTCTCAGTCGCTGAGTCAATGAAAATCCACAGCTCAAGTCATGGCAAATGCTAAAAGACTAGTTGCTAAATATGCTTTCTTCTTTTTCATTTTATATTTTTTGCTTCTTTGTCAAAAATCAGGTGTTCGCAGGTGTGTGGATTAATATCTGGGTCTTTGATTCAGTTCCATTGGTCCTCCTGTCTGTTTTTATGCATAATACCAGGCTATTTTCAGTACTGTAGCTCTGTAGTAGAGTTTGAAGTCAGGGATTTGTGATGTCTCCAGAAGTTCCTTTATTATTGTACAGTATTGTTTTGGCTATCTTTGGTTTTCTGTTTTTCCATATGAAGTTGAGTACCATTCTTTCGATGTCTGTGAAGAATTTTGC
>JAQHUG010000148.1:456993-472791 GCA_028555095.1 Dicrostonyx torquatus
GATAGATAGATAATAGACAGCTAATAAATAGAGAAATAGAACATAGATGACAGAAGATAAATGATATTGATACGTGAAAGAAGACAGATGATAGATGAACAAATAGATTAACAAATGATTGATAGATATGGTAGAGGGAAAATAAATGATGCTGATAAATGAAAGATAGAAGATAGATGATAAAGATAGATAATAGATACATAGGTAATAGATCAGAGAGAAATACATGGTAGATTGGTAGATGATAACTAGATAACAGATGATAGAGGTGATAGACATAGATGATAAGTAGATAGATAATGACAGAGATCTTAGATTGATGGATGGCGGTTAGATTGTTATATGATGGATAGGCGATAGTTTGAAAGGTGACAGGCAGATAGATGATAAGTTCAGATGACCAATAGATGCTTTTCTTTTGCTTTGTCTGCTGGGAAAGACTGAAACTAAGGATGGGGAGTGGTCCTTTCACTTGCTCTGCGGAACTAGACTTCAGGAAGCAACTGGTCTTCAGAACTAAAGCTGGAAACTGCATATTAGTATGGAAAGGCTTCTGCTTGGAGCTAAGGAGGATCTGTGGGAGGGAACTCATCAAAGGACACTGGGCACCTGAAGGCCTCCCCACAGGCCAAACCTGGGGCTATTTGAACATCAAAGCAAAAATGAGCAGCAGAAGCAACCATCTTTCATGACAGCAATGGAACAGGGATTCTGCCTAGCTTATGAGACTGACAGTATCAGAAAGAGCAGCTACCAGGCCAAGGTGGCTCTTGCATGGCAGAACCAGACCTAGGATAGATCAGTCTCATGGCTGATCAGACAAAAGGGGACACAAGTGTCCCCTGTATGATTATCCTGTTTCTTTGCCCATCACCATCAGGCATATGAACTATAGAGCCCAGAGCCATCTTGGTAGCTACAGGGATGTTCTAGTTACAGCTCTCAGGCTAGAAATATTGCTTAATCACTTTTAAGGACAGCCTGAGGGCAGGTAGACATGGAAGAGAATAGTCAGCGTCTGTTGCAAGTCTGCAGGCCATGGTGTAGGAGCAGCGCTCAGACAGGTCCACCCTCAGACGTCATTACCAGGATTCATCAACACAGACACCCTGCCTCTTTGACGACACACAATTTTAAACCTCCACTTGCAGGCTGGGACTCTTGCATACACTGGGTCTCCTGTGACTTGCAGGTTTTTGTTTCTTTGCTTGTTTATTTTGTTTTTCACCATATCAGACGTTCCTTGTCATTGTTTAGATGGGGTGGGCACTGCATGGTCAATCTCAGCACCTCTGATGTCCCTCCTGAATGGCACTAAGGACAGCAATGACATTCTACCAGAGCTGACTGATTCCATATCCTATGAGTGTCCCCACCGCAAATCCCGGCTCTGCATGCCCTAGTTCCTGGAAGTCAGCCTGGTAGGGAATTCAGTTAACCCTACACCCTGGAGGGATAATTTCCTCAGTCCTTATGACAAGGGTACAGATGGGCAGCAGAGAGAGATAGAGAGACTGTGGTTTTCCACACAACCCTTTGTGTCTCACAGGCAGCAACCTGGGTGTGTGGGGAGGAGTGGTTTGTCTGTCACCTCAGAAGTCCTGTTTCCTGTCCACTCCCATGTCTTTGCTACTAGACTCTGAAATCACTGGTTCTGGGTCCCGTGGTTTGGAATCAGTACGCAACAGCTGAGCTTTCCTTCCTGTCTGCTCCTCCCTCCCACCCACGATCAAAGCCAGGTGGTCAGACTTGAAGGCGAGCACCTTCATCCACTGAGCCATCTCACCAGACCCCCGAATGCTGTTGTTCTGAAAGAATTTCAACTGTCTAATGGAGCAAAGGGTACCAGGGGAGGGGGAGAGGAAAGGGAAGAAGATGCAGGAGAGTTTGCTCCAAGTGCGATGTGAATATGTCCTTCTGGGACACAGCACGCTGGATAAATGCAAAAATAAATCAATAGAACAAACGTTTTAAATGCTGTGTTCATCTTCCTTTCTTTATGAATTATTAATTATTACTTTTATTGCCCCAGCCCCCCAAAGTGTCATAATCAAAACCAAAAATAGACAAATGAGGTTATATCAAACTAAGAAGCTTTCAGATGACAAATATTACAGTGAACAGGTAACTTCCAGAGTGGGGAAATCCCTGTAAAGTCTTCCTTGTCTTTAAAATGAAAACATAGTCTTCTTGGAAGAGCTGTGACCACACTGGAGAAGACAGAAACTACTACCCACAGTTCCAGAGTCACACTTGAATGCTTCCCCTTTGTTGAAACTGTTTTTGCCCAGTCTGCTGTTCACGTCTTGATTTTAGTATAATATTCTTAATTTCTTATTTTTACCTATCCAGATAACACTTTTAAACTTAAAAGAAAAATCATTTCTCCTCCACAGTGGTCAGTTTTTATTTCTTACTGTATTTTATTTAGTGAGTGTGTACCTGTTTGTGTCTGTGCACATGTGCCACAGTGTGCAATAGAAATCAGAGGACAACCTGCCAGAGCCGGTTCTCTCCTCCTACCACGTGGGTCCCAGGTCATCACACTCAGGTCATCAAGTCTATGGGCAAGTGCTCCCTTCAGACTTCTATGTAAGCACGAAGGCCTTCAATCCCAGTTTAGAAGCTGGGCATGAGTGACAGAACGCATGTGCAACCTCAGCCCCGGGAGGTGTGGGCTCCCTGGAGCTCACTGGCTGGTCAGCCCAGCAGATTGGTGAGTAATAGGTTCAGTGAGAGACTCTGCCTGAAAACGTAAGGTGGAGAGTGGAGGAGGAAGACAACCAACACCAAACTCTGACTTCCACATGTGCATGCATATTCATGCATGTGTGTGCACACATGCACACATGCGCACACACAGAACTATAAACACACGCAACACAGCTACGTAATACTAATAATCACTAGGATCTCAGAGCTAGACTTTCCCACCTCCCACTTCTCTAGAGAGCTTACCTGCACAGTATGGTGTTCCAAGGAAAAAGCCCCTCACCATCCCAACCTCCATCCTACGGGGGAGCAATTCCTTTTAGATTTCTGAATCATTTCTAGGTATTTTGCTTTGCTTGGAATGTTGACTCTTAAAATGCCTTATACGTAGGAGGGTGTCTTAGTTAGGGGTTCTATTACGGTGATGAAACTTCGTGATCTAAGCAACTTGGGGAGGAAAGGGTTGATTTCCCTCACAGTTCCATGTAACAGTTCATCATCAAAAGCATTGAGGGCAGGAACTCAAGCAGGGCAGGAACCTGGAGGCAGGAGCTGATGCAGAGGCCACGGAGGGGAGCTGCTTACTGTCTTGCTCGCCATGGCTTGCTCAGTCTGCTTTCTTACAGAACTCAGGGCCATCAGCCCAGGAGTGGACCTACCCACCTTGGTCTGGACACTCCCCCATCAATCTTTAATTAGGAAAATGTCTTATTGGCATGCCTATTACCCAATCTTATGGAGACATTTTCTCAATTGAGGTTCCCTCCTCTCAGGTGACTTCAGCCTATATCAAGTTGACATAAAACTAGCTAACCAAGTGGGCATTTTCTTTTTTGATTTTTATTGAGCTCTACATTTTCCCCTTCCTACCTCTCCCCTCTCCCTTTCAACCCTCCCCTAAGGTCCCCATGCTCCCAATTTACTCAGGAGATCTTGTCTTTTTCTAATCTCTACTTTAAGAGGGGCATTTTCAAACTAAAAAAAAGAAATAATAATGTATCTGTTTGGGGGTTAACAAGGTACCTCAGCAGTTAAGATCACTTGCTACTGTTCCAGAGGATACAGGTTTAGTTTCCACCACCCACATGGTTCCTCACAAGCATCCATCACTCTAGCTCTAGGGGAGCCAATGCCTCTTCTGCAGGCATCTTTACTCCTCCTATGTGTGTCCCTGCAACATAAGCACACACATACCACAATTTAAAGTAAAATCAACCTTTTAAAACTATGTTCTATGCAGATTAATGAGTTAATGTTTATACAGAACTTTAGAATGCTGGTAAGGGTTGTTTTTAATAGCCAAGTCCTAATCACACATTTTAAAATAAGCTTTTCTGTTCTGGAACCAGAGTGCTCATTTTTATTCATTAATTCCCAGTTAAAGGGACATGTGACTACAGCTGTCACCCTTCTCAAAAGCAAGTTCTGTCTTCTCAGGGAGCTGCCATTCTAAAAGTGTGATCATGGGGACACAGTAGCCTGGACCTCTGTAGCTTTTGTCCTCCATCAAAGCTTTGCTGTCACCTGCCCATGGGACCTCCTCCTACAGCACTGTCTCCCCCAGCCTCCACTTCATAGTTCTTGGTGAGAATGCTGGAGAGTGGCTTTGAACAGCTCAAGGTCATGTGTACTGGGACTCCATAGTGAAAGCCAATGACCTTCTCCCAAGAAAAATGGGGTCCATAGCGTTTCTCAGAGGCCATGGAACAAGGGGAGTCCACTCCAGAGTCCTTGCCAATGGGCACCACATGGTCCCAAGCTTTCTTCCAGCTCTTGAGTTTTGCAGTTTCAAGTTGAGGGTGCCTCTCTGGGGATGAAGATAGAGGGGTTGAACTAAGGCATCAGCCACCCTAACTTGCAGCCTGCCCTTTGCTATGTCTTGGGGTTTCATTCAATAAGACTTGCGGGTAACAGAAAAGGTCCAAGCAGGTAGCAACTAGGGGTGTGGCCTGATGCCGAGTGTGTTTTACATTTTCTCTAGGGTAGTCTGTATTCCCACGTTCTGAATTTATCTGCCTGCTTTGGGACCGGACTACCAGGTCACACATGCTGCTCCCTAGCAAGACACCAGAGGTTCATTCTCCTCACCTTCCCACGCAAGGGGGACAGCCATCCCTTGTCTTTTGCACCTCCAGCCTTCTTACTCTACCCTCAGTGGTTCAGAGACCTCACACCCACACCCCACTGACCCCAGCTCTATGTACACTGCCTGGTCACACATGACCTTCAATCATTGAAAGTTTCAGCTCTAA
Organism: Dicrostonyx torquatus; assembly: GCA_028555095.1. Lineage (NCBI taxonomy): Eukaryota > Metazoa > Chordata > Mammalia > Rodentia > Cricetidae > Dicrostonyx > Dicrostonyx torquatus. Next base: position 461,958 of record JAQHUG010000148.1, read on the forward strand.
GTCTTTTGGATTTCAAGTCACAGAAACTCACCCTCCCTCCGGCTGTATCATCTCTCCCAGTACAAACATTTAGGAACAAACAAGAGCAAAGGAAGATTAAAAAAAAAAAAACTTGACGAGAATTTAACCATTCTTGGTCTGCTTCAAGGAGTCTGCCCACAGTCAGGAGCCATGTGTCAACTTCCAAGTGTCCTCAGGAACACAAGCCCTCCCCGTTGGTTCCCCTTCCTTGGTTCACATAAAAGACTCTGGGACTTTATAAGAAAGCATGGGCAGCTGGATGGAGCTCACCTCTTGTTCTCAAGTCCAAAGCCAAGAGCCACACAGCATAGCTGCTACCTTGAATCAGGAACCCACTGAGGACCTAATCCACTGCAGTCAGCAGGTGGGGCGCATGGAACTACCATGACAACTGTCATGAGGAGCTAGAAATGGAAGAGAGGACACCTGAACAAACACTGAGAGGGAGGACTCAAGATGGCAAACGCTCCTGGCTCCTCCTCACTCATCAGTCACAAATAGTTCTCACCTGTCTTTCTTTTTGTATGCATTTGTGTGTGTGAGCCCCTTCATGTGTGTGCAGGTGCACTCATGTGCTCATGCACATGAAGGCTAGAGGTCAGCTTGGGCGGTCATTCTCCAGGAGCCACCTACCTTGTTTTTTTAAGGCAGAGTTTCTTTCAACCTTGAGCTTTCCAAGCAGGCTATGCTGACTGGTTGCTCTCCACTCTCCACCTCCCCAGCACTGGGATTACAAACCCGTGCCACTGTGTTCAGCTTTCTTTTTTTCTTTTTTTTAATGTCGGTTCTGGAGATCTAACTCCGGTCCCTGTGCTTTCAAGGCTAACACTCTGTTGACTGAGCCGGCTCCCCATCGTCATGAATAGCTTAGAGAGGATGGGCTCGCCTGAAGTTCTCTCTCTGTGCAGGCTATGGAACAGGTCCATCTGGGAAACTGAGCTTTAAATACATCTTCCAAGCAATGGCCTTGTCTGTCACATCCCCCAAGGAATGGGCTTTGCCACCTGGCCCATCCCAGTTCCAGGCTTGCTTCTGTTCTATGCAAAGGGAAGCTTGTCCAAAGTTACCAACATGAAGGTGAAGGAATCCCAGCCCTGAGGGGAACCACTTCAATGAGACACAAGTTTCTGTCCACCACGTACTTTTGACACTTTCCAACTCTGCAGGTCCTGCAGTTCATGTGTCCAGAGCTGCCCCATATCTTTCCGTCCCTTGATGTCCCATTCACCTGCCCATGCCCAGCTGATGGCATCCAAAGGCAAAAATACTTTCAGGGTCTAAAAATGAAGCCGTTTCTGGCTCAGGCAATTCAGCTTCTCTCCACTTTCCTGGGTGACTTTCAGGGGCTTCTATACTTCACTGGAGAGAGTAATGGTTCTTTTTTTTTTAAGTAGCCGAGGCTAGCCTTGAACTTTTGATCTTCCTGCCTTCACCTCCCAAGTGCTAGGATTATAGGAATGAGCTGCCATGTCTGACCTCAGGATAATTTTTAATCTCACATCTTTGCTTTTCCAAAGATATGTCTTTGTCTGTCCTAAGAACTGTGCCACCTGAATGTGCTGTATGAATCCCTGGCTTCATAGCTCTCTCTCTCTCTCAGTTTACTTCTTTCTGTCTCTCTCTCCACATTCTCTCAATAGAGGAATGTTTCAGGATGAGTCAGAGAGGCTATGAGAGAAGATTTTTTAAAATTGTTTTCATCTTTATTATAAGTTTCATTTGCTAACAATGGAAAAACTGATGAGGCCGAATATACACACAAGAAGGGTGATGTTTTCAAAAGAGTTTCATATGTATTGGAAACCAACAGCAAGGCTGACCAATTTAAGCAATATCCCCCAGGCTAAATTTATACACAATATCCTTTATCGCTTTGTTATTTGATATCAACATTACAGCTGCCATCTCCAGGAATTTAATAAAATGTGTGAGAACTTCTTTTCTACTGTATGCTCTTTGTTCTGGTCTGTAGGCTCACAAGAAAAATATGAACAGAATGACTCAACTATTCCCAGAGAAGAAACTCGCTAGTAACATGCCCATGCCTCCACAGAGAATGAACCCGCTAGTAACATGCCCATTTTTCACGCTGAAGGAACCTGCTAATGATATGCCCATGCCTCCACGCTGCAGTGGGAAAGAGCAGGGGTGTGCGGGGTCTGGCTTTATTAGACAGCACCATTCTCCAGCCTTTATAATAGTTTACACTGTAATCCCAGAACTGGGGAGGTGGAGAGAGACAGATTTCTAGAGCCTGCGGGACAGCCAGCCTAATCTACTCAACGAGAGGTGTGAGAGACCCTAGATCCCAAAAAAGAAAGAAGGAAGGAAAGAAGAAAGAAATGAATGGAGAAACTACATCTGAGGTTATGACCCCAATAGCTTTTAAGTGTAAACACAGACAGACAGACACACACACCCCTAAACACAAATATACACAGCAAGAAAGTATTTTACAAGGGCTAGAGAGATGACTCAGCAGTTAAGAGTATCAGCTGCCTTTCCAGAGGACCCAGGTTTGATTCCCAGCACCCACATGGCAGCTCACTCCTGTCTGTAACTTCAGTCCCAGGTGATCTGATGCCCTCTTCTGGCCTCCAGGTGTATTACATGCATTTGGTACACAGACATACACATAGGCAAAACACATAAAATTAAATTTATAAATCTTTTAAAAATATTTTAAGCTGTTTTAACATTCAAAGTCAGACATACATGGCACCCTGATATGTCCATGCAGCCTGAATACCACCTTACACTACATAAAAAAGATCACTGCTCACTGTACACATTTATGAAAATATATCAAACCCTATCAAGACATATAATTAATCTACTTTAGCTAAAAATAAAATCATCCTGAAAATCCTTAGGTCTAACTACAAAACTGTACTTTATAATGATGTGAGATAACTCCTTCAAAGGCTACAGAGACTCTTGAAGCCAATAGAAGGCTTTAGAGCCAGCCGACAGCCGCAGGGGAACTCACCCAAATCATGCAGCCCCAAAGGTTACTGTTTCTGATTCTTTAAGCACAGAAACTATATGCTGGGTGGACACACATCAGTTAACAACAACAGCTAGCAAGGACAACAGACCAAAAAGCATGGTTAGGGGGCTGGAAAGTTGGCTCAGTGGTTAAGAACATTGCCTGCTCTTCCAAAGGTCCTGAGTTCAATTCCCAGCAACCACATGGTGGCTCACAACCATCTGTAATGAGGTCTGGTGCCCTCTTCTGGCCTGCAAGCATATACACAGACAGAATATTGTATACATAATATATAAATAAATGTTTCAAAAAAAAAAAGCATGGTTGGTACATTCAGGGGCTTTCCCAGCCACATCCTGGGACCATTGACAACTTGCCTTCATTTCGGGCTAGGTCTTCGTTTCTGTTTTGGCAGGCTCTGCTGCCTACACGTTGGGTTCCATGGCCTGAATGGGTTTAATCATGGTGTCAGTTGTGCTAAGGTCTGGGTGTCCACTAAGATCTGAGAACTTGTTACAGTAACTAAAATTGCTATAAGGGCTCTCTACAGTTTCTCAGATTATCCTAATTTTGCATATTTTATTGTATCCTTATTAATTTGCCTCTTTGTTGCTACAACAAAATACTTTGAACAAAAGCAATTAGTGGTGAGAAAGGACTTATTTAGTTTAGCTGTCCACATCACAGTCCATCAATGAGGGAAGTCAGGGAAGGAACCTGAAGGCAGGAACCGAAGCAGAGGCCATGGAAGAATGTGATTTATTGGATTGTTTCCCAGGGTTCTGCTTTCTTATAGAACCCAGAACTACCAGCCCAGGGGTGGCACTGCCCACAGTCAGTTGGACTCTCCTATATCAATCATCAATCAAGAAAATGTCCCACAGACATGCCCACAGGCCAGTGTAATGGGGGTGATCCCACAACTGTAATTTCCTCTTCCCAGATAACTCTAGCCTGTATCGAGTTGACAAGACTAGCCAGTACATTTCTTCACTTATTTTTTCCTCTTTATCTACATTTTCTTGACCTCTTAGTGAAATTCAGATAAAAAAAATAGAATTAACTAATTTATAACAATCAATCAACCGATCTACCCCAGGTTGAGCATGAGGATTCTAGAGGGTGGTTTTCCTGTCTTCTCGGGCACACAAGGCCTCTCTCACCTCCAAGTAGCATTTCTCTTAAACTCCATTAACTGTCCTACTGGACACTGGGCTCAGTTCAGTAACCAAAAATCCATTGGGCTTCTGATAAAGAAAGTGAAAAGTGGTCCAGGAAGCCTGGCTGTGATTGCTCCAACAGCTTCAACAAAGAGAAGCTTAACGTCACCCACTAGGATGGGCTGGTCAAGACTGAGGCTTGGGACTCCTCAACGTCAGCTGTAAATGCCCAACAGTCCAAGACCTGTCTAGTAGTCTGACGTGGGGCTGTCTGTGTGCGTGGGGACTTGGTAACCTTGCCTTGCTAACCAATGCCAGCCATCTTTCCAGCTGCCACTTGTTCTCGCTGCCTTGCTGTTTGGAGTTGACTACAATCTGTGACTATAGTTAGCACAGGGCATTGTGAGGTACTTTCTCTGTAAAGGGCAGCGTTGCTTCCCTGGTCCCCCTAGGGTGGTGCTGTTGTGCTATTGAAGCTGCTGGCAAGGCTCTGTAGAGATTACCCTGAACTCCAGGAGTCCAGAAAAGGAGTGGTCCACATGGCTGGGATGGGCTTGCTTGTCAGCCAGCTTGTCACTGGTCACCAGAGCCTGTTACAACATCAATAAATAAAACACCGCCAGGGCTTTTGCAAGCCAGCTCTTCAGCCATCGGCACCTATAAGTCAGCATGATGGGAATAGCTAAACCACCAAACTCAGTCAGCAAATGCAAAACAGTCAAAACAGTGGGAGTTGAAGCCCTCCAGCTAGGAAAGCAATTCTCAAACCATTGTTGAACATTTCCCAGCACTGGGTCATCTCTTGGCTACCAGCACTGTCCGACAAGTAGACCTTAACTGTTTCCTTGGGCTGTCAAAGGGGCATCAGATATCCCAGATGGAAGCCAAGGACTCAATCAGAAGTAATTCCTCCAACTTGGGCCAGAAAACAGAGTTCCTTTCTGCTCCCTTTTCATTAAGTAAAATTGCACACGAGATACCTGGGCCAGGTTGGATGCTAGGCTGTATCTTAGTTTTCTTTCATTTTCTAGATTGTCACTCTGAGAATTGATGGAATAGCCTGGGAGGCAAAGGTGCAGCTGCAGTAAGTAGCTAATGGGGCCACTCAATAAAGCGTCCATTTCCTTGGGAAGAGGTGAACTTCTCCCAAATGCTTAAATGAAATCCAAGGTTAATTACAGGACAAGGTGGTAGAAAGTACATTAAAGGTGAAATCAACCCTCCTTCCAATATAGCCTTGAACTTAACCCTTGCCACGAAGCCCAGCCTATAGCTGACCCCAGCACATGCTTCTCACCTAAAGGTTTCCTGATAAAAAATCAAATCCTCAGGGAACCACAGGCTGTCAGGAAGTGGTGTGTAAATACCCTGGGACAAGTGGTGTGCAAGTACCCTGGGGATGTGCCCGGAGTTCTTCCTTGATGTGTCCAGAGTCCCAAGTGTCACTGGCTAGGTAAAACCATCCTGTTGGAGTTCCTCACTCCCCATCTCACACCTCCATTCTTCATATTTCTTGGAACCACATCCACCCCCACCCCTCCACCCCCACCTACCCCTCACCCCCCACCCTTCTACCCCCTTCCAAATTCCCAACAGGGCGCCTGACCCCACACAGAGCTTGCTGCAGAGGTATCAAACTAGCATGTCTTTCACTTAAGTGTGTTCATCATGCCTGATCAGTCACCTAAGATAGAGGCAGTGTAGCACAGTTTGTGGGGTTTGTCGTAGATAGATGCTGCATAGCACAGCTCATGGGTTTGCCGTACATCAGAACCTCATACTGGATATTGGCTTCATCATCAAACATACACTTCCGGTCAGTAGAGACTTCTTCCAACTCTAAAGCCCTTCACCTGTTTATAGCCTGAAGACTGAATAGAGGCCCGTGTCTGGCAGGCTTCCTAACAGGCTGATTAGCACAAGGAAGGCTTTTGTTCTCATCAGCAAGCATCAATAGCTACGGAGTCATTTATAGTCCACCTTGATGGGCCATTTTAAATTCAAGACATCTCATTGTGTCCCCTGTGACTGCCCCAGTGGGTATCACCAAGATGCGATCTCCTGAAAATAGCAGTACAAAATCATCTGTTACAACACACAGCCAATCCCATTCTTGTAGTGAAAGACTCAATACGTCTCCCTAGTACCAGGAGCGAGACAAGGATGTCTGCTTCTCATTTTTCTGTCCAACATTATACAAGAGATTCTAACCGAAGTAATTATACAAGAAAGAGAAATAAAAGCAACCCAGAGTGGAAAAAGAGTAAAACTGTAGATGACACAATACTGTAACTAGAAAGCCATAAAGAATTTACCCCCAAAAATGAGTTAGCAAATGAATTTAATAAGAATTCAAGATATAGGCCCATATTTAAAAATTGATTATATTTCCTTTATTAGTAATGAGTAGTCTCTACATGCAATTGCGGGGGAAATTTTTACTTATAATAGCATAAAAATTATAAAACATTCAGTAATAAATTTAACAACATGGCTGGATGTGGTAACACATGATTTTCATTGAAGAACTTGGTAGGCAGAGGCAGGGGGATCTCTGTGAGTTTGAGGTCAGCTTGGCTTCCATAGCAAGTGCAAAACAGCTATATATAGAGACCTTGAGTCAAGAAAGAGTAAAATAGAAAAAAAAAAGGAGGGAGGGAGGGAAGAAAGAAAAAAGGGAAGGAAGAAAGGAGGAAAGGAGGGGAGGGAGGGAGGGAGGGATAAAAAAGAGAGAACAAAACAAATACAAGATTTGAGTGCCAAGAACTATAAAATTAAGACTGAAACAAATTTTTAAAAAATATATAAATATGTTCATGGATTCATTTAATATTAATTAAGCGACAGAACTCCTCACAAATGTTGTACAGATCCAGGATGATTATTGTGAAAACTCTAGATTCCTTTTTTTGCAAGAAATAGAGATACTGACCTTAAAGTTTGCCTGAGAATTCAAGAACCCAGGAGACCCAAAGTAATCTTTGAAAATAAGAGCAAAATTAGGGAACTCTGTTTTCAATTTTTACAACAAAGACGTCATCAAAATAGTATGGTGCAAAGATAAACACAAAAGCCAATGGCACTGGATAGAGCACTCAGACATAAACTCTTACATATATGGTCCACTGAGGCTGTTTCATTTTGTTTGTTTTTGATGAAGGTGACAAGCTATTCAGTGGACATCTACATGCAGAGGATTGGGTTAACCAGCTTCACATGGAAAATCTAAGACAATGTCGAAACTTAAGTGTAAGAGCTCAAATCATAAAACAGATAGTAGACTAGGTCTTCACGGTGTCCAATAGACAAAAACTCATGAGCACCCAAACTGAAAGCAGGTCTGCTGGACTTCAACAGTGTGGCTGTCCGTGAGCCAAAGGACACTATCAGGCAAGAGCAAAGACATCCCACAGGATGTGAGAAAATCGTCACGTATTCAGAAGATATGATTACAGCCCATTGCTTTAATAATGAGAGTAATTAAAAATCTTAAAATGGAAATAAGATTGGAACATACTATTCTTTAAAAATACATGTGCTAATAATAGCCATCTGCATATAAAAATGTTCAATTGCATCAGTCCATAGGAAAATTTATATCGATAGTGAAATGCCAAGATGGGAAAGATAGCTCAGTGACTAAGAGCATGGACTGCTCCTACAGAGGACTCGAGTTCAGTTCCCAGCACTCTCTTATGGCGGATCACCCACTGTAACTACAACCCCTTTATGGCCTGGGCAGGCACCTGCTCTCATGTGTATATACTCAGACACAGACATACATGCCCACATGTAAATTAAAGTAAAAGAAATTGATAAAAGGGAGAGGCCACTTCACACACTCATTGGGGGTTGCAGACACAACAGGTAAAAATAACTACCATGAATATGTGGAGAAATGAGAACCAAACATGAAGAGGATATACAGTCGTGAAAAAGACACCTTGCTGTGGTAAAAGAACACCTTGCTAAGTGAAGCACAGAGTTGCCATTTGACTCACCGAGCTCATTCCTGATACACACACGAGAAATGCAAACACATGTCTTCGCAAAGGCTTGTGTTCAGATGTTCGTTGCAACGTGACTTACTCTAGCCAAGAATGGAAACAGTCCAATGTCCACTGAAGAATAATGGGTAAAGAAAATGTGATATCTCTATAAAGTGGAATACTATTGAACTGTAAAGAATGAAGTACTGATATGTGCTATGTCGTGAATGAACTTTAAACTTCATGCTAAATGTGACATTTTTATTGCAACCTGACACAAGCTGGAGTCATTTGGGAAGAGGGAATGTCAGTCGAGAATGACCCCACTAGCTTGTCCTGTAGGCAGGCCTGTAAGGCATTTTCTTAGTTAATGATTGATATGGGAGAGCCCAGCCATCCGTGGGTGGTGCCATCCCTGGGCTGGTGCTCCTGGGTGCTATAAGAAAGCAGGCTAAGCAAGCAATGAGGAACAAGCCAGTGAGCAGCATTCATCCATGGTCTCTGCATCAGTTCCTGCTTCCAGGTTCCTGCCCGACTTCCTGGCCTGACTGACTTCCTTTGATGATGGACCGTGATCAGAACTGTAATCTGAAATAAACCCTTTCCTCCCTAAGTTGCCTTTGGTCATTGGTCATGCTATTTTATCACAGCAGTAGAAACCCAACTAAGACACTAAGTGAAAAATGACACAAAAGATAGCACCTCATATAAATATATTTATATGAAAGATCTAAAAATCCTCAAATTCATAAACAGAAAACAGATCAGTAGCTGTCTATGGCTGAAGATGCCTGGAGTCTTCAGAGAGGTGATAAAAATGTTCTAAAACCAGATTGAGGTTACAGTTCTAGCTTTGGGGATATATTTAAATCACCAAACCGTACACTGTCCATGGAGGAAGCACACACTGTGAGGATTGTATAACAATATGGAGGGCCTGTGCTCTGTCCGGAAAGGGAGACTCGAAGCATCGTAGGATTTGCTGTTCTCTTTGGAGACAGGGAACCAATGTGAAAAGAGGCCTCTAAGGGTAGACTAAAGGAAACAGAAGCTGAGTCCAGCCAGCAACTGGAAAGAGAGGGCACAGTCACGAAAGCTTGGCCTTGATCTTTCAGAGAGCTCAGCCAGCCCTCCCAGCCCCTCTGAACCAGTGTGGAGCCAGTAAACAAGAGCTCTTTGGCTTCGGTTATGAGAGCTGGTGTCTCACTGTGAGAAGCAGGTTGGCCTAGAACTCCAAGACTCAAGAGATCCTCCTCCCTCAGCTTCTCTGAAAGCCTCTGAGAAGTATGGCATATGGGTCAGTCCCTCAGCCCCTGGCTAAGGAAGCCACAGTCTTCATGACAAAAAAAAGAGCAGAAGATGAACTCAGCCGACTGCTCGGTGGCCTGCATTTTCTGTTGTCTTCCAACAGACCTTCAGTAGTGGTCCTACAAACCCACAAGGGAGAAGCAGGGACACACGCAAAAGCCCACTCTGAAGGGCTGGTCCAAAGCATCCACCTCTTTGGAAACATGCAACACAAACAACACAAGAGAAATAAAAACCAACAGAAGAAAACAAGCTTTGTAGTTAAGAGGTGAAGGGCCAGGTAATTACAATGACATTTAAATATTCTACCAGCCAGTGGATAAAAAAAATAGTGGGATAAAGATCAATTAGAAACAGAAGAAACTGAATGACAGTTTCTGAATCTTAAAATCCAAAAGTTGTAAGAGAAAATGCATAAGAAACTATTAATGTTTAAAAGAGGAACCATATTAAGTGTGTGGGTGTGTATGTGTGCATGTGAGTAGGTGTGCATGTATGTGTGCGTGCATGTGCTTGTGTGTGAGCAGCTGCGTGTACGGGGTGGGTGAGTATGTGTGTGTTCTTGTGTGTGCATGTATGAGTGGTGCAGAGGTGTGTGGGTGTGGTGTGGGTATGTGTTGGCATGGATTTACGAGTGTGGATAGGGGCCAGAGGTCTTCATTTAGTGTCTTCCTCACTCACTCTCTGTCTTACTTTCTGAGTCATGGTCCCTCACTGAACCTGGAGTTCTCTAGGCTGGCTGTAGCAAACACTTTTCCAAGTGAGTCATCGCTCCAGCCCCCAATAGTAGAGCCATTTTGGAAAGAACAGGACTATACAATCCATGGCCACAGCATAATTACACATTAAGTGAACCTTTGTGGTCTAGACAAAAACATTAAATAATGAGAGAGAAGCAACACCCAGAGACCAAGGTCCTTGAAACCTGAGATTTCAGGAAGCTTCTAGAAAATGGGTGCAACTTTGAGGCCAGGAGGACCCAGGCGGCATGTCACGTCTCTGTATTTTCCCACACTCTCCTTCTCGGACAGCCAGCTTCCTGCTAGTGCAGAATTACAAATTAAAGCAGGTGTTGTGGGATAATCTGTTTTTACACTGTGAAGATGTGTCTTTGCCAAGGTGCCTTCTGATTGGTTTAATAAAGAGCTGAATAGCCAATAGCGAGGCAGGAGAGAATAGGTGGGACTTCTGGAGAAAGAGAGAAACTCGAGAGGGTACTGAGGAAAAGTAAAAGTCGTCACTTGGCAAAATGTAGATTAATAAAAGCGGGTTATTATTAACCTATAAGAGCTAGTTGGGGAAAAGCCTATTCTAAAGGTCAAGCTTTTATCATTAAGTCTCTGCATCATTATTGGGGAGCTGGCCGT
>JAQHUG010000148.1:483695-496092 GCA_028555095.1 Dicrostonyx torquatus
TGCTTTTCCCATCGGGCTTCATGCTCCCCAGACTACCAATGATTGATTGTGTCATTGTGAGGTGAATACTGACTTAAGCACCTGGTGGCTTTTCTTATTGGTGGTCAGAGTACACAGGGACAGTCTGTGGTGACCACTGTAGCCCCTGCCTGCGCCTAAGTGAGGCACTTGACAGCAGTTAGGCAGTCCTCCCCAGAGGCACCCCTCCCAGGCAATCTCTGGCATCCACACAGCCTAAAAATCCATTGGCTGTCCAGATGTTGTTTGCAGTAAACTGTGGCCTGGTTACTGGAAGGTAAAGCCCATGGGAGCTGGCATCTGGAAAACAACCCCAGTTGGCTGCAGTAAAGCCTCAATACTGGGGCACTTAGAGACCATTACCGTGCTTCTCCTTTCTGCCCCCCAGAAAAGCCAGCTAGAGATAAGAAGTAGGAAGAGGAAGAAGAGAACACTTTTCTTTTTCTTTTTCTTTTCCAGAGTTTTGAGACTCGGAGCTACTATGTAGCCCAGGCTGTCCCCAAACCAGTGACAATCCTACTGCCTCTGCCTCGCAAGTGCTGGGATTACAGACATACACTGCCACACTGTGAAAGAGGACTATATTGTATGACCTTAGGCTAGGGTGACAAGAGGAGAAGGGGTGGGAGATGTCACTGCTGGAGCCAGCAAGCCACTAAGGAAAGCAGCAGCCATGAGGCACTGGCAGATGCAGCCTGGTGAGCCATTTACAGATGTCTGGTCCTTATCACTGTGAGCTAAGATTGTTTTGGTTAAGGCACATTTGCTGTGTGTGACAATAAGTACTATCGCCTTAATACCACTCCCCTGCCCAGCTACCAGCCTTCAGGCATGGACTCGCTCCACGCATAATCTCCCTGCCATTGCTGAGATTGCCACCCACGGGAGAGGCCCAAGAGAAACCAAGACATTTCAGGTTGTTCCTACTTAACCATTATGTCAGGCTTCACTGGACTGCAGAGTGGGCAGTCGGGGAGGGCTTCCCGAAAGAGAAAAGCCACTGGAGCGGAGCCCAGAGGGTATAAAGAAGCTGTGGATGCAGGGACTAGGGGAACAGGGTTCAAGGCAGAGGGAGAGCTAACACAATGAGCAAGAGGGGGACTTACAGAAAGGCGACTCCTTGCACACGGATAGAGGCAAGGACTACACTTCTCTGAGAGGCGGGCACAGAAGCCAGGCATACAAGCTGCCCATTAGTGTGGCAAGATCACAAGCAAGCTTCCATCGCTGGCTAGAGGAGAAGCAACAGGAAGAGGCTATGAAGACCGCAGGCCAATCTTTGCTCTGGAGTGCAGACATGCCCTCATGCAGGAATACAAAACTTAAAATCTGAAGCCAATTTTAAAATATTCACATTGTGTGGGTATGATGAGCAGTCAGCCATAGACAGGCTCAGCATAGGCCTGTTGTGGGTGAAGAGAGTCATTCCTGGGGATGGGAAACAGGAAGGGAGGAAGTCTGATAGTTCCCATCCCCTTGTGAAGCTGAGGGTGCAAGAGGGAGGACCTGATGTGAGCCAGGAGGAGGAAACCACAAAGGACCTCACATATGGCTGGGGGCAGGGCAGCCCCAGGAATCCTGGGGGAGGAGTCTTGCCAAGCAGGTATTAGTTACCCATCTGTTGCTGTGATAAAAAAAAAAAAAAAAGACACCACCACCAAAAGCAGCTTTGGCTTATGGTGGCAGAGGGCTGAGTCCTTCACAGTAGAGAGCCATAACAGTAAGGAGCGAGCAGCAAGCATGGTGGCAGGACCAGGAAGCTGAGAGCTCACATTGTCAGTCACAAGCACCAAGCAGAGAGTGTGAGCTGCAGGTGAGGCGAGGTTTTGAACTCTCAAAGCCAGTCCCCAATGGCATGCTTCCTCCCGTAAGGCCACGCCCCATAAACCTTCCCAAACAGTGCCACCAACTGGGCACCAAGTGTTCAAACACCTGAGATTATGAGGAACATGCTCATACAAACCACTATAAGGAGAGAGAGAGAGAGAGAGAGAGAGAGAGAGAGAGAGAGAGAGAGAGAGAGAGAACCTTATAAGTTCTGAAAGCCAAGCTTTAATGTTCAGGAACTCATACTGAGGAAGAACGAGGGGGCACCCGGCAGTTCGATTGACCCCTAACAGCAAAGGCCTGTTGCCCTGAGCTAACTCTTCTACAGCAGGGCCCAGGGAGAGAAGACCCCACTGTCATCGCCATCACAGTGAAGCTCTGATTGGTTAGCACTAACAAATTCCTTACCTGTGCTCGACACCATTCCAAGCAAACGAAAACACCCATTTCTCTTGATAATTTCAAATTTTATCCAGACTTTAAGGCATGAAAAAAAAGATGTGCCTGCAAAATTCTAGACGCAGACTTTTTGGAAGGTTTTAGTTTGGTTTTTTGTTGTTGTTGTTGTTGTTGTTGGGTTTTGGGTTTTTTGTGTGGTGTTTTTTGTTTGTTTGTTTGTTTTTGTAATGGCAAAGAAGCAGAAATACAAAATTCCCAGATAGGTAAATCCACAGTCAAACCCACTGAGTGAATTATTACACAGCCATAAAAATTTGCATTAAAATAAAAACTAGGGCTGGGGAAACGGCTCAGTGGGCAAGTGCTTGCTACAGTAGCATGAGGGCTTGGGATAGATGTAAAAAGCTGGACATGGTAAACCATTCCTCTAATTTCAGTGCTGGGGAGGTAGAGACAAGCAGATCACCGAAGCTCGCTGCCTATCTAGCCTAAGCAATTGGTTAGCACCAGGTGCAGTGAGAGACCCCATCTCAAGAAATAAGGTGGGGAAATGAATAAGGAGGACACACAACTTCAGTCTTCTAGCCTACACACCCATATACATGTGCATAATTATAAAAAAAAAATGTGTGAGTTTGTATTTATTAAGCGTTACTTATTGAGAAGCACCTGGTATGCAGTTTTTTCTCATTTAATTTCCACGATGACTTCCTGAGGTATCTCCTAACATTATTCTCTTCCCATGGGAGAACACAGCACAGAGACGTCACGTGATGCAGCAAAGGGTGCATTTCCAGCTTCCTGAGAGTGAAATCCCAGTTGGTTTGGTTCCCATGTTCTTCATTGTAGTCCTCACGCTACACAAGAAGCAGACTCTGTGACAACCCAGACAGCAGACAACGTTCCTACTCTTCATGCTAGCAGTAAAGCCAGGGAGCAAGGCAGTGTGGTTGCAGAATATTGTTCCTTTGGACTTTTTGTTTTGTTTGCTTTGGGGTTTTTGTTGTTGTTTGGTTGGTTTGGTTTGGTTTTGGCTTTTCTTTATTTAAACAATATTTTTTATTGTTTTTATTATGCTATACATTTTTCTCCTCTCCCCTCTTTACCTCCCCTCTTTCCTTCTACCCTCTCCCATGACCCCCACACTCCCAATTTACTCAGGAGATCTTGTCTTTTCCTCCTTCCTATTTAGATCCATGTATGTCTGTCTCTCTTAGGGTCCTCTTTGTTGTCTAGGTTTTCTGGGGTTGTGGACTGTAGGCTGGTTTTTCTTTGCTTTATGTCTAATATAATATGAGTGAGTACATACTATATTTCTCTTTCTGGGTCTGGATTACCTCATTCAATATGTTTTTTCTAGATCTATCCATTTGCCTTAAAATTTAAAGATATCATTATTTTTTATTTCTGGCTTTTCAAGACAGGGTTTTTCTGTGTAGCCTGCACTGTCCTGGAACTCTGTAGACCAGGCTGGCCTTGAACTCACAGAGATCATCTGCCTCTACAGCGATTAAGGTGTGTGCCACAACCACCTGGCTGTTTGTGGTTGTTGTTGCTTGTTTAGGTTTTACAAGCCACAGTACTACGGCTAAAACATTTGGCATTGGTGAGGGCTTGGGCAGTGTTTATAGAGAGGTTGTATTTACCATCTTAACACATTCCTTTCTCAAAAGGACTGAGTTTGAAAACACAGTGCTCTTCCAAATCTGGATTTGGATCCCAGTGACCACATAGCAATTCACAGTCATCTGTCTATAACCCTAGTTTCAGGGGATTCGATGCCTTCTTTGATCTCTGTGGGCACCAGGCATACTTGTGGCACACGTACAAGCATGCAGGTTAAAAAAAAAAAGCTCACGTATATTAAATAAATAATCTTTGTAAAAGTAGAGTATACATAGAGTGTTTAAAAACACGCATGTCCATAACACAAGTAAATCTGATCTCATATTTGTGATTTCATTCACTTCCAAGAGCTAGTTAGTAATAAGTCTAAGCTATGGACAGAGCATTTATAGTTAATAATAAGTCTCTGTGTGGTTCTTGGGAGTATCTGGAGGGCCAGAACTAACTGGCAGTCTAACAAAACAAAAAACAACAACAACAAAAACCCTCCACCTACAGTTAAGGACAGCAGTTTCCTCTCCAACATTCTGCACATCCCCAGAACTCTGCCCTTTGACACAGCATTTGAAACACTGTGGGCGGTTTCCTTCAGGGTTTATCTGTATGCCTCCAGGCCATATTCATTATTGGCACCATTTTTAATTAAAAAATGATCTACATTTTTAATGCTATGTGTTCAGAAAATATGATAAAGTTACACAAACATGAGAATGCACTATCAGCTGGTCATACATCCAAGTTCTCTCCCCAGCCACTCCTGAGAACTGGCTATAGTTATAATGCTTACCAAGAAGTTAACCATAGTGGGGTATGTCTCTCCAGATGGAGGCTTCCATTTTTAGAAACTACCCTTTATATTGTATTGCACAGAGTAAGCAATCCCTTTGACTCCCGAGCTAATGAGAACAGGAGTTTATTCTTCCAAGAGTACAGAATGCATCCACAATTATCTTTCCAGGGCAGAAGGTAGGCAGCTGTGACACTGGACATTCTGAGAGTTGTCAGTGTTGGTGTGGCATGAAAAATAGATGAGTCCCTGTCCTTCACAGGTGATTGAAGTTGATGCTGAGTGAGACAGCGCAAGAGATGTGTGTACATCTCTGGCATCAACACCAAGACTCATGACAGCCAGAAACCCAGTTCATCTCTGTCTCCAGATCATGGAAGGTACCCAACATCATACCAATACCTCCTGCTATCTGCTCCTTTTGGAGTCTGTGTAAGGTTCCACACTTGACCTCCATCACCCCAAACACACTCCAGCAGGTCCAGTCACATCAGGCTATTATTTGGCCCTCACCCTGGAACATCTATCTGTGAGCTGTCATATCTTTGCTCAGACTTTCTTCTGTCCTTTCCTTCCTCATTCAAATGCCACCCACTCAGGGCTCAGTGCTGTAGCCTTCCAAGGATCATTTCTGCTTCTCCAGACTCTCCCCTGATCCTTCTTTGTGGATTCATTGAGGCCCCTAGAGTGGCTTGCATCATCTCAAAATGTCACGTCTACACGGACCCTCAGTAGGGCAGTGGTTTTAAAACAAGGTCTTTGCAGGTATAATTAGTTAAGATGAGCTCCTACTGGCTCAGAGTAGGACAAAATCTAGTGGCCAGGGTTCTTAGAGAAGGTACAACAGGATAATCAGGCCATACAAAGAAAGAGGAAGAGATTGGAATGGCTTGTCTAAAAACCAACAGGTGCCAAAGGTTGCTGGAAAATTCCAGACACCAGGAGAGGCCTGGGAAACCCCTGAAAGCATCCAGGAGGAACACACTGTGATGATCTTGAACTCCTGGCCTGCAGAAGTGGGCAAAGACAGACTTGTGTCATCTTATGCTTCCTAGTTTGGTGCACTTTGTTACAGCAGCTGTAAGAAATGAGCACAGCCTTGCTACCCTGATGCCCTCTGTACACGTGTGTGTGTGTGTGTGTGTGTGTGTGTGTGTGTGTGAGAGAGAGAGAGAGAGAGAGAGAGAGAGAGAGAGAGAGACTAGTGTACAGATACCCAAACAAGCCACAAGAGGGCATCATAGTTCCTTCAGCTGGAGTTACAGGTGGTTGTGAGCTGCCCGATGGGGTTACTGGGAACCAAACCCAGTCCTCTGGAAAAGCAGCAAGCACTCTTAGTCACCAGCCCTCTTCTGGCTCCCATATGAGCCCGTGTTTGCTTATTCCATAAAAACCATGCAGGCAGAAGTGCCTGAAGTTTCTATCAGTTGGTCTTCTGAGCATCCCCACACTTGTCTGCCACGCATGAGCATCCTCTTCAGTCGGTTTTTACAGATACCTAATCACGCTCACGTGTGACAGCCAGATTAATTGAGCTGAAAGAGAAGGGTCATGCCGGCAGGCAGGTTCTTTAGAAGGTTACTTTTCTACCTCCTCTGGGAAATGTCCACAGATTTGACTATATTTCTTGTAAATAGGACAATGTATATTTAAAAATTATTGGATCAGGGCCAGGAAAAATTGCGAACCGGAGCAAAGAAAATATCTACTTTGGTGGGTGACACAATGTTGGGAGAGATCCAGCAATGTCCTCACAGCGGGAGCAGTGGACTGTCTCTAACAAGATGAAGCCTGATCAGGTTAATTGCTCAGCCTGGTCCTTACAGTAAGACAACACAGCTACGAGCAGCAGGCATGAGCGAGGCTTAGGGGAGTCACCATGAGGCTTAGCTCCCCAGGGGAGGCACAGGCTGAGCCTCAGCAGCAGCGATAAGCTTTTGTCTAGAGAACGCTGGAGATGTTGCAGAGGGGGTTCACTCTTCAATAATTAGGAGAAAAAGCAGAAAGCTTTGTATTATAGAAGGCTTGAGTGACGAAGTGGTAGACAAAAGAGAATAACTGTCCCAATGTTAATAATTACAACAAAGAAGGGCGTGTGGGTGCATAGTGCCAATATACATCATAGACAGAGCCCAAGACAATAAAGCTGAATTTAAAGAGGCAGAAAAGGATGTCTGAGATGAAACTCAACAGAGGCTAAAACGCAGCAGTAGCAATGCTGAAATATATACAATACAAAGATTCTTTGACTTCATCATCTCAATTCTGCATGGCACAATCTCTCTCTCCTTTCTCCCTTCCTCCCTCTTTTCCTCCCTCCCCTTTTCCCTCCCTCCTCCTTCCTGGAGTCCAGTCACAGGAGAACAGAAACTTTGTTTGAGCTGTTCATTTCTGAGTCTTCTGTGCCTAGACCAGTTTGGGCCACAGCAAGGGTTTACTAAATGTCTTTGGAAGGAAAAAGAAGATCCTGTGTCTCCAAGGGAGACTGAGGTTCTGTCTAGAGGGAGTCCATTTGCACCTCCATGTCTTGGGATAAGCCACCTACGTATCAGGGTACCTCTTCTCTCCAAAGCCAGGGAATTGAAAGTCAGGGCTAGAATTGTCCATGCTTTTGCTATGGCTCATTTTAAAATGCCAGGCACATCTGGGAGATTACTAGTTGATGCCCCTCATTCTCTCACCTCTTTTCCCAAGACTGTGGACCTGCCCTCCCGAAGCTGGCCACTCTTAATCTAGGAACTCCTTAGCTGCTTGTGTGGGATAACAACTTCCTACCCAGGCCACTGCAAATCAAGTCAGGTGCCCCATGACTTTGATCCACAGTCAATCTTTGTGGAAGGTGACCCTGGAGGCCTTGCAGTCACCCATGCTGTATTTGTATGTTATTTCCTTCTGGTCCCACGGTCTTGCAAGGCATTGAACAAGGACAGGAACTTGTCCTGCAAGCATGAGGACCTTATTAGGAATCCCCAGGACACACACTACTACACATCTGTAATTCCAGGGCTCCTATTGGGAGACAGAGGGGAGGAGAGCAGAGTACCCAGGAATTCACAAGCCACCTCATATGCAGTAGCAAATAAGGCACCCCATCTCAAACGCATCGGATCTCCTCAAAGCACACACACACACATATAAACACACACATATACACATAATACAACATACATCACACATGTACACACCATAAACATACTGCACAATGCTGCAAACACACCACACACAAATGCCAAACACCCACACATGCACACAACCCCCACATACATGCAACACACATACATGCAAGCACTTCACACTGTGCTCACTCATTTATATTATACACATGACACAAATATGTACACCACACACACACACACACACACACACTTTTTAAGTAAACAACATGTAGGATCATCCTAAGGTCTTTTATTACAAGCGCAGGGTGCTATACATTTCTTTAAATTAAATGTAGCCACAGCTGGAAGCCTCTCTTCAGTACGGTGACCCGAGAGCCTGCAGAAGGAAGCTGCTTGGCGGACTCTATCAGCCTCCGCTTGATTTGCCTGCATTGAAGAAAACCAAATCTAGGGAGGAATCAATATATTTTCCCAGAAATATTAGAAAAACTCCAAAGAAAGATTAAAATTGAGTTGAGAAATAAATACAACCCTCCACCTCTCTCAGGGATCTGGAAAGCTAGGAAAAGCAATGGCCTTGCCCTAGTGAGAGAGAGGCAAGGAAGCCACAGTCCTAGCAATGGCCTGCAGTTTCAGGACAGCTGAGAATTTGGAAACCCAGTGAGGTGACTGCAGCTCCCAGGTGGGGCATATGCAAGGAGATGCTGAGTACCCCACAATCAGAAGAGCATTCATGGGCAGTTCTCGGGGACCGCAAAGACCGAGTGCAGAACAAGCCATATGCACAGTCAAACACCCTTTCTACAGACCTCTAAAAAATCCTCCAAGAGAGGAGAGGGGCTGCAAAGGACACCACAGACGACTTCCTTTGTGGCACAGGCCTGGAGAGAGGAGTGGCCATAGGCTCAGGAAAGTCATGTTTCCTCTTGAATATAATCCACCAAGAGAAAAAACGTTTGCGCTTCCTGAGAAGGTACACAAGACCAGTAGCCCAAACAGTATAAGCTGGGGAAAAGCTGAGGCCCACAGCTTGGATAAGGACGAGAGTAAAATGGGTCAGTGTTGCCAAAGTCCTCACCCACAGGAATGCAAACAGCATTTTCAAAGTCCCAGACTGAAGTGTTGAGCATATAGTTCTACCTGAGACTAAGGCGCTACCAGGTTTATGTTTTCACACTGAGTCCTAGCTGGCCTGTAAGAAACCCGGGCGGGGGGGGGGCTGGAGAGATGGTTCAGTGGTTAAGAGCATTGCCTGCTCTTCCAAAGGTCCTGAGTTCAATTCCCAGCAACCACATCGTGGCTCACAACCATCTGTAGTGGGGTCTGGTACCCTCTTCTGGCTTGCAGACATTACACACGGACAGAATATTGTATATATAATAAATAAATGAATATATTTTTTAAAAAAAGAAACCCTTGTCAGTTTCCTGCGTGAGTTCCCAGCAGGCTAGAAGCCAAGCAGTGTTGGAGTTTTGTGGCTTCACCCTGGTGCCAGAAATGGGCCTGACTACAGTATTAGCTTAAGGTAATCCGGGTACATTGCAGCCAGGATGAGGTTCTTTTAAAATTGTGTGTGTGTGTGTGTGTGTGTGTGCGCGCGCGCGTGTGTGCATGTGCGTGTGCGTGCATGTGTGTGCATGTGTGTGTACATATGGATATGGACACATGACTGCAATTGCCTGAGGAGACCAGAGATGTGGGCTCCCCTAGATATGGAACTGCAGACAACCATGAGCCACATTAAGTGGATACTGGGAATCAAACTCAGGTCCTCTGGAAGAACAGCAAATGCTCTTAACTGCTAACTTGCTCCCCATAGAGCCGGGCAACCCCTCATATACCTTGTCTTTTGACCCAAAAAGTGAGTGTCCAACCAGTCTTGATGCTACCCAGAAACATGCTTCTGGGAATCTCTGATCACTGATCCCTATAATGCTGGATCTGTCTGTCTCTTTTTTTTCTGTCTTAAGGTATTCTAGATTTGCTCTTCATACCTTGGAACTGGGTTGCTTTGAAATGTCAAGATAACAAAAAACTTAATCACCTTTAATCACCAGATTGTGTGATTGAGTAAGTAGGCAGAAGTTTCCTGTCTTGGAACCACTCAGTCCCCAAAACCCAGCAGCTGCTTTCTAAATTACCACAGAGGCTTAATATTACTTATAAATGCTCGACCAATAACTCAGGCTTATTATTAATTAGCTCTTGCATTTCAAGCTAACTCATATTCCTATTTATACTCTGCCATATGGTGGTACTTTTTCTCAGTATGGCGTGCCCATCTTGCTCTCTCCGAGTCTGGCCAGCGTCTCCTGACTGCCCTTTTCCTTCCCATCATCTTTAGTTTGGTTGCCCTGCTTATACTTCCTGCCAATCAGCATTTTATTTAAACCAATTCAAGTGACAAGTCTGCACAGTGTGCAAGAGGTAGTTCCACAGCAGAGTAACAAAGTTAGGGTGCACACTGAGGCTGATGGGCCAGGAGGAAGTTGGCCTGCAGCAGAAGCACACAGGAATGCCCTTGCTGCATGTGGGACAGGAACCTTGAAGAAAGGTTCAGTGCTTTCTTCAAGGTTCAGTGCTCTGAAGGGCACAGTGACCCAAGAGGACTCCAGAGGGGAGACAGTGGTAGATGGAAAACAGCCCTAGCAACATGAAAACCCAGTTTAACTCAGCTCCTAAGCAGAGCAACTTAAGCCCACACGAACTGTAGAAAAACATTGCCCACTTATGCGTAGTTGCCCTCTGCTCAGTCTCCATATGATGATGACATCAACATGGGAATTCCAAGATGTGAGAAAGCAAGACACAGTAATCATTTTCCAAGAGCCCAGGAAATCCACAAAGCCAGGCTCCGGTGACCCAGTTATTGCTATTCTCATATATGAAACTTGAAACGAATATGATTAAGAAGCCAGGGCTGTGTGTAGTGTGTGAACCAATAGAGAATTGCAGAAACAAGGTCAGCTGCTACAGGAGCGAAAGGAAATGCTACATGTTAAAAGCTGAATCAGCAGCGGCAGAGACAGACTCCCTCTCCAGTCTCGCCTGCAGATCTGAACCGTCTAATGGAGAAGAAACAAATCTGAAGAGAGGTACTGGAAGACAAGACACTGTAATCAGCCACCTCACACACAGATACACACAGTCAGAGATGAGTAAAAGAGAGGAGGCAGAAGACATTGGGAGAGAAGGTAGCTGAGATTTTTCCAAAAATAGTGAAAGACTTTAAGCCCCAGACCCAAGCATATTAGAGAAGACTCCCCTTGCTGGTGGGTGGCCTGCTCATATCTGCGGAGCAAAGCTTGCTACCCATGCTACTCCTTACGCAGTCAGAAGGCTCCAAGACATGTGATCTGAAGTCCACAGTGACGACAGAGGTCCCCGAATGTCAACAAGTCTTTCAGGATCAAACAAGGAAGCAAACAACACACAGGAAAAGGCAAGCATGAAGGGCATTCTACTGGGGACTAGTAAGAACTAGGTCAGAACTCTCTGGAAGTGTCCACACTGAGGGTGGAGCTTCTCTCCTCTCTGGAAACACCCGCATACACCTCATGGTGTATCTCTGAATCTCCTAATTTAGAATTAGCTGATTCTAAATCCAGTTAGATTGACAATGATGATTAACCAACACAGCCTCCTTAACTTTGAAAGCCGTAAATTAAACTCAATCCACCTACCTCACTGTTCGTGATATACAGGTAGGGACTGAAAAGAAGAAATACATACGTAAACATTGGCGATAAACTCTATTTTTAGAAAACTCTGTCACCGTCTATTCCTCAGTTTTACATTCATTCACTCTTAAGTAAAACAGACCAACTAAATGGTTAATATTTACATCAATGCCACCAGATAGTTTGCAGGTCTGTTTGAATGCCAGATGGCCGCATGTTAAATACAGCTCAAGGATGCAGTGCCTGCAGGATGCCAAACAACCAGCCGAAAAGGGCGAGCTCCCGTCTGTTCACTTCATCAGCTACCACTCTGCAAATGTTCTGGCTGCCCCTGGAGCATACATGGGACGTTCCATCAGGGCCCATTACTCAGCATCCTCTCCCAGGACAGTGGTACCCAACACCACCTCTACAGTTCCCACGGAGCTAGCAGGAGCAGAACTCTGTGCCAGCAAGCCCAAACCCACATTTCATCCCGATCTGTCACTAAGGAACCATATGTCCTGGGCGGGTTACTTCCCCTTCCTTGGGCTCCAGTTCCTGGGGTGTAAAATGAGGAATTGGAATTAGTTAAATATTAGTACCTGCCATCTGTCACATCCTACATTTTTGATAATTGGCCATTAGTTGTTTGGGAAATCATGTGTTCATTCTGAGTTAAATGAAAAGCCAGGTAGTGAAATCAGGAAAGTTTGCCCTGACTGCCCTGGCTGCCCTGGCTGCCCCCAGCTTTTCCCAGCTGCCCTGGCTACCCTGGCTATACTTTGGTGCTTTGGTTTGAATGGATTTTGGTGTCCAATTTGTGGTGCTGTTTAGGAAGGGTGTAGATCTTTTATAGAGCAGTCATTTCTGGAAGAAATGGGTTTCTTGGGACGACCTAGAGGTTGTGGTGCTATTTGGGAAGGGTGTAGATCTTTTATAGAGCAGTCATTTCTGGAAGAAAT